>JAWQUT010001061.1:60812-71578 GCA_033807755.1 Ellobium chinense | reverse complement strand
GGGGGGGGCTAAGCGGAGACAGAGGACAGTGATCTTCAGTGACTGATGGTATGATCCAGAAAAAAAAAACAAATAAGAAGAAGTAAAAGTATTAGTGGAAGAAGAAGAAGAAGAAGAAGAAGAAAAAGAAGCAGACAAAGAACAACAAGAAGAAGATGACGTAGTAGTAGAAGAAGAAGAGGAAGAATAAGAAGAAGAAGGCCCTTATCGGTCCTTTGACTTTAACCTCATCAAAAACGTTCTGCGAGAATGAAAATATTTCATGCAGAGGTACTAGAGACAGCAAGGCATCAGCGGTAGAAACTATTTTCCTGTTATGGAACATTTTGACGTCAATATTGACTGGACCTAAAGTAAACAACATTATATAAGTAATTATAGTCACCTGGTCTATGTATTCGTCAACAACTCTGTAGAAATGTTGTCTCTGCTGTTCTAGTATGTCCACCTTGGATGCAACGAATTGAATCTGTCCCTTCGATGCCATTTTGGTAACTGAAATGTCGCTGATGTAGCTGAATGGGGTTGAAACGATTTACAGTTTACTTTGGTGCAGCCTGACAGTCGCTGCTGAGTGATGTGTAGATTGCAAGCACAGTTTTAAGAGGATGCTCAGTGAGGATTGGTTCTTTTGAGTTATCCTGGAGCGTCCTAGTTTCCGCTGAGGAGTATTGTGTGGACTACAAATACATGGTTAGGATCGAACAATGAGGACTGTTTCTTTTGGCACGTCCTGACTGCCTCTGTGAAGTAATATGTGGACTGCAAATACACTTTTAAGGGACGAACAAGATTTCGCCGTAAATGAGTGAGTATGTGTCATTGTTTAACAAAGAAAAGGGGTGAGGGAAAGGGTTGAAGTACGGCGAAATCGAGCACACTGGTTTTAAGATAGACACTCTCTCCTTTCTTTTGGCGTTTTCTGACAGTCGTCGTTGAGCATCAGAGAAACAAGAATACGTTCATTTGTATATATTTAATGAAAGCAAGACTCTTGAAAGAAGAGACGCTAAAAGATCTGAATGTACATATTATTATTTTTGTAACATGCACAGGGAGATCAACTGAAAGAGTATGGATGAGCCCCGAGCTATAATGCTTGCTAACTTGGTTGGTTGGTTGGTTGGTTGGTTGGTTGGTCGGTTGGTTGGTTGGTTGGTTGTTTGCTTGCTTGCTTGCTTGCTTGCCTGCTTGCTTGGTTGGTTGGTTGGTTGCTTGCTTGCCTGCTTGGTTGGTTGGTTGCTTGCCTGCTTGCCTGCTTGGTTGGTTGGTTGCTTGCTTGCTTGCTTGCTTGCCGGCTTGGTTGGTTGGTTGCTTGCTTGCTTGCCTGCTTGCTTGCTTGGTTGGTTGGTTGGTTGGTTGGGTGGTTGGTTGGTTGGTTGGTTGCTTGCTTGCTTGCTTGCTTGTTTGCGTGGTTAGTTGATTGGTTGGTTGGTATGTATATTTGGTCGGGTGGTTAGTTTTTTTTTGTTGGTTGGTTGCTTGCTTGCTTGCCTGCTTGGTTGGTTGGTTGGTTGGGTGGTTGGTTGGTTGGGTGATTGATTGGTTGGTTGGTTGGTTGGTTGGTTGGTTGGTTGGTTGGTTGGTTGGTTGGTTATATAGAAGTGATTATAATGGCCTCCATGGACATGCACTATTTTGAAGATATGCAACCAACTCAGAAATAGATTTCCATATAATGGAGAACATCAAGGCAAAGATGAACTACCTCAGAAGTCAGAATTCACGCATGAGTTTTAAAAAGAAAAGACTTGTTTTGTATTTGGTAATAAAATGGTTGAGTGTTTGTCAGTTAGTATTTCTGAAGGATGAGTACAAAGAGTTCGTGACTCTACTACACAAAGATGAAGAGTGAAGACATTACTGAGCACGAATGAGCATTTTGTAATGGAAGTAACAAGTTATAAAACTGTTTCTAATTGAGGTTGGAACGTCAGTCGATGTATATTAGTGTTTATCCAGATACCAAATACAGGACCATACTTTAAAGCCCATTTTCAACGGCCCCTGCAGTAGCCTCAAGGGTCAGTCCTTCCTTCTTCCCCTCTCCCAAAGAAACAAGGACGAAAATGGATTCAAAGGGGAAAGAAGATGGAAGATTTGAGGGTGAGGTTTTCAATTAATGATATTCGCGAGAAATGTAGAAAGGGGAGGAAAAGGGAGGTTAGATGAGGTAAATGCGGTCCTCTCACCTTCTATGATACCAGTATGAACAATGAATTAGTAACTGCAGCCTAACATCATGAAAGAAAGTAAAAGACAAACATACCTGACTCTGCTTGCCACTTTACTTGCTGGAGGATGTGAACTGAGGGGCGTTGTTGCTACTCGCTGTCACAAGATCTTACGTAATGAATATGATTGGTTGACGACGGTCATTTGACTTTGGTCTTATCAAAGACTTTGGCCTTGATTCTTCTTTTCCTGCCTGTTTTCAGTTTGAATCACAGTGGTCTAAGGGCAGTAACTACGTAAAACATTATTCCTCAATGAGTTTGCAAGAGTAAGTTCCCCTGATAAAAGTGTGTGAGTCAGCTATAATGTGACGTCATCATGCCGTTGCCTTCAATAACAAATGAATACGCGTATCTGTTTTCATTGTTCTGAGAGAAAATAATGTGATTTTCGATGCGAAATGCGTATGCGAAGGCCCGATATAATCATGGAGCACAGTCCTAGCCTGCCAAAATCCCTATTTACAAGCGTGAATACATTCACATTTCTTCATAGTCAGTATGTTTTTGATTTTGTTTGTTTTCTGTTGAATGTTGTCGTTGTGTGTTGTGGGTCTTAGAATGAGACCAGACTCCATTAATGTGAATACTTTACTTTTCCTCTAGATTTCTTCATAACTTTACTGTATCACAGGTATATGATTATTATATATGACTACTAAGTCTTCAGAGTGTACAGATTCTAAAATATATTAGAGTATTTCATAGTGAAAAAATTTTGTCAGGATTAGATCTGCAGACTTTGTAATTCGGAAAATTATGGCACTACTTTTATAGGTACAGAATGATGTCAAACATCCGAGATTTTGTGAAGTATCGCATTTCATGATTACATTTTTTTTCACTCAGCATTGCGCAGTTCAACAATTTAGGAAAACTGGTTTAACCGCAAATAATTCGTTATAAGGGATGTTGGAGTTTCAAATAATTCGAAAATTACAGTATGACGTGATTAAATAATGTTCAAAGTTTATACATTTCAACAGATTACGAAAATCCTGGTTAATCTGTGGTTACAACTGGCATCAGAATATTGTCATTTCTAGTTTCAGAGATTATCGAAATTATGGTATTTTGTCATGATTTATTATTTTTGTTTTTTTTTTTGTCGTGTACTAGGCATTTCAACAGTTACAAAAAATTCCTAACCTGTGCTAAAACATTTTGTGTGCGCAAAAAAATTTACCAATTCTAGCTTTCAGACATTTCGTAACTATGATATAAAAAACATCATGATTCAAAATTTGTTTCAAAATTATTGGTCATTTGAGCTCTTCAAACGGTTTATCGGTATGTCAGAATGTTGCCATGTTTTCGAGAACCAGAAATTTCGTAGACTTCTGTAGACTACACTTAGTCTAGTATCGCATACTATCGGCAAAAAAAAACAACAACAACAACATGTTTTGATCTCGATTCCATTTTTACTTCTCTAATTTCTTACTTCTACTAGTAGCTTTACTAAATATCTTTACACATCTGCATTGAGGGCATTCATGGGACAGACAGATGGATGTATAACATGATTCAGTTTATGTATCGAACTACACACCCACACTTAAAAGGAGNGGGGGGGGGGGGGGGGGGGGGGTGGGAATAGAATACGTTTTTACAGGCTAAAGCGGAGAAGACACTTCACTAGCTGGAACTCCCTAGGATTTTGTCAAACAAAAGAGACAAGGATAAGAAAGTACAAGAAAAAAAAAAGCGTTTCATTATGTAAACTGAGTCTGCAGCACATAGATCTAGATCTAAGTTACATACAGGCTGGCTTGGGAAGGAAGTGGGTGGGACGTTGGGTAGGACCTCAGAGTGGGGAGGAATTTATAAAGACTGTCCAGATAGCCTAGATGACTCCCCACGACCGCCATTATGTAAACATTACGTTTCTAAGTGGATACATGCCAGCTACTATCTGCTGGTTAAGGTCTTTGGAGCCTATTGTTTTTTCTTCTTTTGGCCCTATTAACATTTTGTGTTATTCTACAAATATTACTTTAATTTCGGGAAATTTCTTCCATGGAGATTTAAGTACTTCTTTGCCGGATCTTTTAACGGGAAGAAAACAAAAAGGGGGGGGGGGGGGGGGAGGGGGGTCAACGCCCAACATTAAGTTCACCAATCTATTTCGAAAAAAGGTCACCTTGAATTCTGATTTAGTACCCAATTTTTCAAAATGCTGGTTTTGACCGCGTGCTAATACATAGGGCTACACACTTTAATTTTAGATGTAGAAGGCTCAAACTGTAGCTGAAACTTTAAAATCAGATGCTTTATTTAGATCACATGTCATTTTACGTATTTCTACACCCTGACACTGGCTGGCAGGGCCTCCAAAAAGGGGGATTTTATATTATATTAGCGGAGTAATTGGTTTGTACAAAATGAGTGATTTGCCCCTCTAAAAGGTGACAAAATTATTTTCTCTCTTTCTGCCTAACTGTCTCCTGATTATTTTTCTCTCTTTTTTGTTATCTGTCTCTTCTCTGCCTTTTTCTTCTCTCTTTCTCTCTCTCGACATTTATCTTTGCGTTCTCTCTCTCTTTCTCTTTCTGTCTCCTGCTCCTCTCTCCCCAGCCATATCTCTCTCTATCTGGTTTTATTTCTCTATCTCTTTCTTTGCTCTCACTCTTTCCCCATCTCTTTTTTTTTCTGTCTCTTTTCCACCTAGTTATCTGTCTCTTTCTTTCTCTCTCATTCTTTCTTTCTTGATCTCTCTTTTCCCCCCTTTCTCTTTGTCTCATTCTTGTTCTACTTTACTCTCTTGCTCTCTCTCTCTCTCTTTCTCTCTCTTTTCTCTCTTTGTTTTTCTATCTTGCTCTCTATTCCCTCTCACTCCCCCCTCTCTCACTCTCTTTCTCTCTTTCCGTCTTTCTGAACTGGTCATCATTCGACTAACTGCTAAGGAGTCTAACAACGGGATCCAACCATATCTAGGTGAAAAGGGCATCTATTTTTCTACAACAATATGTTGCTTGTGTATCAGACCGGTTTCTTTAACGGACTTTCTGAGATCGAGTTCTTAGACAACTATATGCTCTGGTTTAAAATATTCGAACTCATTGAAGCACCGGATTCTAAAGTGAGTGAGGTCTTCAGACGACGTTCCTTTAACCGATACTCACATTAGAAAGAACACGATTCAAGAGAACTTGTCACTTATATTGAAATTTTCTATCCCCTGGCTGTTTTTATAGCACAGTTGTAGCTATTGTATCACTGACGTATGTTATCTTAAGGAGACATGTATGCCCAAGGAAACATCCATACAAATGAACGTAGTATGAAAAGAACTCAGAAATGTGAACATTCATAATCCATCAGTCTATACCCGAAGTTACAAGGTGGTTTGAACTGCCCCTTTCCCTGCTTACCAAATTATTGTCTACCTGCCTGCCAAACTTTTCTCTTTCTTTTGGCCTATACATCTGTTTGTCTGTTTGCATGCAAGCCTGTCTTCCTGTGTGCATGTGCTTTATCCTTTTCCTTTTCTTTTTGTCTTCTATATTTCTCTCCGCCGTCTTCTTTCTATATTTCTCCTCCCTCCCCCTTTCTCTCTCCTGCTCCTCTCTCCCCAGCCATATTTATCTGGTTCAAAGTGGCTTCATTTCTACATCCAGTTTACCCACAACACTACATACCCAAAATTATGGTTTAATTCCTTCAACTTCGAGTTCTGAGGGTCCTAGTCTACTGCATCATTACGAATTTGATATTAAAAACGTAAAGATGACAAGCAAGGACAACGGCTTGATTTCGATAAGGATATCGATAATGATGACGATGAGGACACTCATGAGGATTTTTTACAGACTAACACCAATATATCCATAACACAATCTTCTACTTAGCGGACTCCCATTTGGAGTTCACAGCTGGACTGTTCTGTTCCTTATAAAAACTGACCTTCGATAACACAAAACTTCTGATAACAATCACCTCAGATAACAAGAAGAAGACACTCTCTCAAAAGCTTAGTTCATAAAGCGGGTTTTTTACGTTGGTTCATAGATGATGTTATAGTAATGATAAAATAGTAAAGATGGATTTTATAGCGCCTCCCTATCCTATTCCCCCCCCAAAAAAAAACAACAACAACAACAACAACAACAACAACAACAACAACAACAACAACAACAACAAAAACGGTCGAGCCACTTTACAATACATACACTACTATCAGACACTCACTTATGCATGTGCGAGTTTGTATATTCTATTGTATTATACTTTCTGCCATCCATCCAGGGTTATTCAACCAAGACCATAATATGACTAATAATTATGAGCTAGACCGAGACCCTGTAAAAGAACCGTCCATCGCAGAGATGATAGAGAAGGCTATTCAAAGTTTGAAGAAGAACAGTGAGGGCTTCTTCCTTCTCGTGGAAGGTGCATTCCGTCGTTATATTTTCGTTGATGGTGATCTTGTCACTCACTGTTGCTTATTTTTTTTTAATGGTGTTGTTACTCGCTGTTGCTTAGTTTTTTTGTTTTTGTTGTGGTGTTGTTATTCGTTGTTGCTTATATTAAGTTTACTCGTCATTGTTAAAGGGTTTCTTATGATTTTCTTGTTGCTGCTAAGGGTGTTTTTGTTGTTGTTTGTAGTGGTGGGAGTGATGGTAATGATATTGATTGTTGTCTGTATTAAGTTTACTAGTTGATATTAGAGGGCTTTTTAATGATGATAGTGATGATGACGATGATGATGAATACGATGATAATGATAATAGATAATGATGCTGATGATGATAATAGTGATGATGGCGATGATGAAAAATATGATGATGAGGAGGAGGAGAAGGAGGAGGAGGAGGATGATAGTAATAATGATGATGATTAAAACTAAATATGATTCTGCCCAATGACACAAAACTTTCTGAAAAATGTATAATGAATTTATTAACAAAATGGTCAACGTTTCGTGTTAAACACTTTTTCAAGACTGACAATGCAAGTTTAAGACATACAAAGGGAGGCAAGTGAATACATATCCAGAAATAGAAATAGAAATAGAACAACTGAANTTGTCTGTATTAAGTTTACTAGTTGATATTAGAGGGCTTTTTAATGATGATAGTGATGATGACGATGATGATGAATACGATGATAATGATAACAGATAATGATGCTGATGATGATAATAGTGATGATGGCGATGATGAAAAATATGATGATGAGGAGGAGGAGAAGGAGGAGGAGGAGGATGATAGTAATAATGATGATGATTAAAACTAAATATGATTCTGCCCAATGACACAAAACTTTCTGAAAAATGTATAATGAATTTATTAACAAAATGGTCAACGTTTCGTATTAGACACTTTTTCAAGACTGACAATGCAAGTTTAAGACATACAAAGGGAGGCAAGTGAATACATATCCGAGAGCCAGAAACAGAAATAGAAATAGAGCAACTGAAAGGGATTGAGATATGTTCATTGAGTTATTTAAAGCAACAGTATACAGATACATACAGACAAAATCACACTATCACACACCCATGTACCTGCATAAATACTCACTCACTCACTCACTCACTCACACACACACACACACACACACACACACACACACACACACATGCACTCATACACTCCCACATACCCACATGAGCGGGCGCAAACACACTCATAACTATACTCTTATGCACACACTTGGACATCGCATACACATATCCATATGTACATTCCACACTGCATTCGTCCATAATAATATGTTCAAGTTCAAGTTCAAGTTCAAGTTCAAGTTTATTTAAGCCGAAGCCAATCACTTTTACAATTCATGTCAACAGTTCAGAAAGTATGAAAGGGAATTAATAAAAAACAACAGCCACAAAAACAAAACAAATTAAAAAAGAAATACTCATACTTTTGTACCTATCTGCCAAAATTGATAATTTGCCAGGAGATGCACAGATTTTACATGCCAATTTTGTAGCTTTTTAAAGTATTGAAACAGAGTATAGCTAATTTCCGTGTCTGGTTGGGCTCGTCTGTTCTCTTCGGAGCAAGAGTTTCAGGTCAGGTGGGAGCATGGATACCAATCTCCATTACTAAGAATAATTGTAAACAGAGACTGTGCTCCCACGCCCCGAGCGGAGACGCCTGCTCTAAGAAATGTACAAGAAACGTTTCATACCTCACCCCCCCACCATATACACCGGGTTACATATAGAGACACCTTTCTACTCACTCTCTCGCTCTCCTCTCTCTTTCTCTCTCTCTCTCTCTCTCTCTCTCTCTCTCTCTCTCTTTCTTATTTCTCTCACCTCGCCCTCACTTATCACTTAGTGTCAAAGAAGTGCAAAAGCTCGTTTCTTTTGCGTTACAGTACGAGGCTCTAGATAACTGCTCGCGAGAGCTCTTGACAAGTGATTTTGATAGTGATATTGTCCTTGTGGTCTGAGATAAAAGACATTATTCTACTGTGGAGATAGAGGTGAAGTGGAAATGATACTTTACTGGGATAACCTCAATTAAGAAATCATAGTTGTCCTCGGTTAAGATATTATTGCTATTACGAAGCTAAGGGGAGGCATTCATGCGAGGTCTCTGCATTTACTAACGAAGCCACCCACATCCATGTAATCTGCCACGCCACAGTTCTTGTTGATGCTGAGTTGGGTGGCGGGCTTAGAATTTCTCTTTAGAGAGGCTGTATATTAGAGAAGAAACAAGGAGATAATGTTCGTGTAATCGACAGTTTTTGTTTGGAGTTTTCTGAATCAAAACGCGTTTCCCTCTTTCACGAATTAATGGATCGAAGTCCATTGAACTATTTGTCGTCTGCAATCACTATACTCATTGTGACATTTTTGCTTAGCGATTTCAGGCATGACATCCCTTTCAAAGAATGGGTGATGTTGCTAGTAATAATTGATGACTTTTAAATGTGTGTATGATTTATTCAAAGTCCTGTTAAGGCGAGACACACTGGAAAAAAAGTATCAAACGAGGAAAGAGAAAGGGGCGTCTAATCTTAGTCTATCCAGAAAACAACAACAACTGTGGAGAGGGGATGGAGAGGAGGAGAGGTGAGCTGCATCTGATGGAAGACAATCAGGGAAAAGTTTGAAGCCGAATCTTGGTTATGAGAAGTTCTCAGAAATTGAAGACTGTCAAGTTTATGGTTTGTATGTTTGATTCGCAGACCGGGCGGTTTACGTCGTAGTGTCCTTGGGAAAGACACTTCACTCCACCTCCTCCTCCCTCCCCCCCCCCCCCCCCCCCNCCCCCATTTGACTCAGGTTTAAAAGACATCCTGGCTTTAGAGCCTGGGGAGAGGGCGAGGGGTAACCAGAGTGCTGCACCGCTGGCGACAGTTAGTGACTTTGTTAAATATTTCATTTGTAATACTATGTATCTGTATTATAATTAAGATGTTTAACATTGTATGAGACTGTAAATTAAGGGGTAAATAAAACTGGCTTTTTTTATTTCCCTTGAAATCGTGTAGAACTTTAGGTCTTGGGATTGTTGGTTCAATACCAGTGCGGGACCATTTACTTTGTGGTGTCCTTGGGAAAGACACTTTACTCGTATTTCTCCACCGGACAAGGTGTAAATGAATACCAGGCATTCGAGCCAAGAGGTACCATGCACAGCTCCGATTAGCACTGAGTCAATGACTGTATTAACGATTTGGTTTACGATAAAGCTGTAGTAGCATTATGTGGTATGTGCACTGATATCTATGTAAGTGTTATCATGAATGGAATGTATAATATATATTATCACAGTGTAGAATATTTCCCATCCAGTGTGAATAAAAGTTGATTTTTATCGCCATCTTTATCTTAGACTAAATCAGTATCAGGGTCTCTGTCATGTACCGGGAATGTTAAGTTTCGAATAAAAAAAAATCGCTCAGAGTTTTGCAATCGTATGCTGAAGTGACTATCACAATGAGAAGTACTACACATCATTTTGTCGTACGTCCTGCAGCATCCTAGAGCAAGCATTAATGGAGACTATGAAAAAAAAAAAATTAAAGCTGCACCAACCGATCATCACAGTCGGCAGGCAAACACCGTCCATAATGAAATTCCTCTAGATTTCTTCATAACTGCTGTCCAGCACCCGCTGTCTCCGGTCAGATGGACTTGCTTTTATTTGTTTGGAATACTGGATGTATTTTGATCAAGAATTTTTTACCACGACGTTCGGTGTGGGGATGGGTGGGGTGGGATGAGAGGTTTGGAAGGGGTGGGGGTGGGAGTGGGGGTTATAAACTAGTGATCTGTAAAATTCCGAGTCAATATGAAATGTTCGACCCTTAAATTCTGGATGAAAGTAGTGACTCTATGTCAAGCGTGCAATTTAATCTAAATTGGTGAAAGTGTCCCGTCACGCCATTATTTTCCTTATATACCCCTGACCTGTTATAGTACATAATACGACATGGATAATGAAGAGATCAAAACTTTTTAAACTCACAAAGAACCATGGGCCAAGATGCCAAGGAACCTTACAGGGTTTTGAGAAAATGTGCAGGAAAGTTTAAAGCTTGGTAGATACATAAAGGTGGCAA
>JAWQUT010001061.1:12874-25299 GCA_033807755.1 Ellobium chinense | reverse complement strand
TTGTGTGTGTGTGTGTGTGTGTGTGTGTGTATGTGTATGTGTGTGTGTGTGTGTGTGTATGTGTGTGTATGTGTGTGTGTGTGTGTGTGTGTGTGACTGTCTGTCTGTCTGTTTGCCATTAAATCTCTCGGTCGATCTGTCTATTTGTTTGTCTATCTATCTGTCATCTGTCACTTTGTTATACTCTCCGTCATATTGACAGACAAACTGACAGAGCGACAGCATGACTTTCGAGTTACAAATTTACACCAGGGGCGTATCTCCATTTCCAGAAGTAGAAAGGTAGGAGACGGTATGAAAGATTGCCAGTTTGATTGGTCGAGATATAGACTTAACTTCCTATAGAAGAAAAACAGATGGTTCTCCAACTGTCAAGGAAGAACGAACATGTCGTCATATTCTAAACTAAATTTACTTAACAATGCAGTGGATTTTCCAGCCAGAATTGATCTTCCTGTTTTATGTGAATCTTTCAATGTAGATTCTCATCTTGCTTGCCTCTGCTTTTATACACTACAAAGCATTCGCACAAACAATCAAGCACAAACCATTTCTCAGGTTTTTATTCTGACACACTATCATGCTCAGAACAGACACATAACAAGTTAATGTTTTAGTAGCACGCACAAGTAAAAGGGTAACTGGACAGACTGCCCCACACACTATGACAACGCATGATCTTCAAATGTTCGTATTAATCCTTTTGCACCGTCTAGATATTCACACAGCTGATATTACCAAATTACTGTGAGTGTATTAGTCTGTACGTAGGATAGTTTGAGATAGCGTTTACCGCACCCCCCCCCCCTCCACCTGGATAACGATAACGGCAATACTGTAATTCTGTACACGGGAATAGTTTGCTACACAAGAAATAAGACGTATATATATTTCCAAGATGTACATTCTACATAGTGCATCGGTTAGTAAATGCTATATATGAGAAAACATGACGCAATCTGTAGAGACAGGCTGTTCTTCCCTCCAGTCCCAAAGATATTCTCTGTCTAACCCTGTGGGTTGTCTGGGGCCATCAGAGGCGTTATATCATTATAACAAACACTTGAAAGACTGTTTTATTGGAATAATAGGGTATCATATGATTTAATATGGTCTGTAGGACGGTGCAGTCTTCCTGTAAGCCAACACAGAAGTAGGGCTCAGTTCTGACATGCGCACTGTCAAGCTTTAACGCCCCTTCTTCACGACGGCCGTCGCCATTTTGAAACCTGTCAACCCTTATTCCCATTCCCTTCCAAACGCCTTTGCTTGTTATTGTAGTCTTGTTATAATGTTATAAATCTTATTTTATAACAGTAGTCTTAATTATATTATTATCGTGCTCTATGATCACTAACTTGCTTCCCAAATATTGTGAATTTCTTCTCTTCATAGTTGTTTTAAAAAATCTGCCAAAACTACTAAGGTAAGTCCGTGCGTAGTCTGAAAGTGTCGTAAGACTTACGTGAATAAAGAGTAGGTTTGTTGTTTGGATCAAAAGTTCAGATACGTCATAATTTAATATCGTCTTATAAAATATGACAACTAACAACATTCCCGCCCATAAAACATAATAATATAAAGTTCTGTACAGTACAGTTCAAGCCATTTATATTTTAAGCGATGACAAAATCCTATTATGATGATATGATCGGGGTTATAATCTTCCACTCTCTGTCCTGACATGGACATATTCTTGTCTGGTGATACAAAACACTGGTCTATTTTTACAAACATTAAATGGCTATCATGGCCTTATTATGATACTCCATACGTCAAGTGTCATGTCATGGGCGTATCTCCATTGCCAAAAAAAAAAAAAAAGGTGGGAGAACGAGTGAAAGCTTTCCAGCTTGTTTGGTCTAGATCTGGACCTAACTTCCCACAGAAGGAAAACAGATGCCTGTCCAACTGATAGGAAAGTACCAGTTTCTTCTAAAGCAAACTAATTATTCAACGATAATTTGGACATTACTTCTACACGTAGACCGTGTAGATTTTATCAGTTCTCTCTATTCTTTGTTAATCTTACAGTTTAGATCTCCATCCCGCTTACTGTTACACAACAAAACTTCTATGTAAAGATACAAATACAAAATATATCTTTGGTTTCATCCAGACAGACTATGGTGTACATATCATAAGTATGACTAGATAAACTATCATATGAGAATGTTCTAACAACACGCTCACATGAAACAGATGGATAGACAGACTGTCCCACACAACCCATGACACTCAAAAATGCATAGTAACGCCTTCGCTCCATCATGTTTTTCAATTCTTATGTCTATTTTTGGCACAAAGTGTGGCCATCGTCAGCAAACATTTGAAGTAAGAACTGATAACAACAGTCATATCGTCCATATCATCATAATAATGATCACAATTATAAAGAACCTGAGGAGGATATATGTGTGCCTGTGTGTTTGCTTGTGTGTGTGTGTGTGTGTGTGTGTGTGTGTGTGTGTGTGTGTGTGTGTGTGTGTGTGTGTGTGTGTGTGTGTGTGTGTGACTGTCTGTCTGTCTATTTGCCATTAAATCTCTCAGTCGATCTGTCTATTTGTTTGTTTATATATCTGGCATCTGTCACTCTGTTATACTCTCCGTCATACTGACAGACAAACCGACAGAGCGACAACATGACTTACGAGTTACAAATTTACACCAAGGGCGTATCTCCATTGCCAAAAGTAGAAAGGTAGGAGAGGGCATGAAAGATTGTCAGTTTGATTGGTCGAGATGTAGACTTAACTTCCTATAGAAGAAAAACAGATGGTTCTCCATATTCTAAAGTAAATTTACTTAAAGCAAGGGTTGATATTCAGTAGCCAACTTGTCTGAGAGAAAGTTCATCCATAGTGACAGTATGGATGGCGATTATATCAACATGTCTGCAAGTTCGTGTGTTTATGTGCGTGTGTATGTGTACATCTGTGTATGCCAGTGAAGTTTATTTGTTTTGCTGTATTTTTCAGTATTAATATTTATGCATTCTGTGTAAAGTTTATTATAAAATTACAGTACATTAAATGACTTTTATAGTGGATTTTGTGAGCTGTATAAATTAATATCACATTTCATTATCATTATTATTCATTATTATTATTATTATTATTATTATTATATACTCTCATCCACTGTTTGTAGTTTTCCTAAACAGGGCTGTAACTAGCATCGCACTCCTCCGGTCCCACCAACACAGAAATTCCCCCCCAAAGTTAGGATCCTACCAGAGAATGAAAGAGACAAACATGATTATAATTATCATTATCTACTATAAGCATACACACATACTCACGGAAACATGCACGCACACATACACACACACAGACATACAAATCCTCGTGAATTTGTGCAAAACCGTGTGAGTTTATTTGGTTAATTTTTTTCCCATTGAGTTTGGCTTATTTGCTTTCCCTTTCATCTCAGCATTACGTAATGGCGCATTTGAACATAATCAACACTGAAAGAGAAGTCGTGCAAATGAAAAAAAAATGTTCTTTGGCCGTTTGTCTGAAGCAAAACATGCTCACAAATCGGCAGTTCTCTTGAGTAGTTTCCGCTCTCGCCCCTGTAATACACGTCACCCTCCCTTTCAGCTTAACCATTTTGTTTATATACAGTGACGTGTTTCAGCTTTAAAAGAAAAGAAGTGTTAATGAGTGTTGACGACATTTGGTTATTTCCCTTATACAAATTTCCTCCGCGAATGCATTGACATAAAGAAAAAAAAAGAGCAAAAGGAGGCGTAGAGGTAATAGCCTCATAGCAATAGTTTAAGAGGAGGGAGCGAGCCGAGGAGGTAGTTACGACGCTGTTTTTACATCACTTCCACAAGACTTTCTCCCCCCCCCCNNCCCCCCCTCTCTCTCTCTCTCTCTCTCTCACCCTCTGTCTCTCTCCTCCCACCCACCTATTTACTACTCTCACATGATCTTAAGTAATAAAAGATCAACATTTTTGTCGACATTATTACAGTGTCCAGTTTTGTTTCGCCCTTTATATTTTAACAACTTCCCAACAGATTCTCAATGTTCATAAGAAATTGAACACGGGATGGCTGTATGCCAGAAAAGCGACGTATACCCAAAGAATGGGCAAGAAGCAGGTAAGAATGTACTGATGTATTGTCTACAAAATTTGCCCGAAGTTCCGGGGACAATAATAATGCAATGCAGTGCCGTGAGTAAAAAAAGTGCAACTCTCTATTAATGTTTCATTACATTCAGACTGAAGGATTAAGGACTTACCGTAATGTGTATATATAATAAAATAAGTGGATTCAAACATAATATAATAATATACTTCAGCTCAACATTTCATTGATTACGGTGGACGTCGAAAATGTCCAATTATAAACACAACAATTTGAAAAATAAACAAACATATGTAGCTCCAAATTTTCTCAAGTCTGACAAAAAATGCAGTTGACTTCACATAATCACATAATATCATATAATCCAAACTTCCACTTAACTTTCCAATACGACATTTAAAACATGAAAAAAATGGCTACAAAAATTGCTGGATAATCGCAACTCTCTTTTCCCTGTCCACAGGAGTTGCGGTTAAGCGGAGTTAAGAATGTAGAAGTAAAAAATATTCATGTACTTTGGAAAGGCTGTCTCTTTTGTTTGTATTTTAGAAATGGAATATAGTGAAAGTATCAGGATTTCATTATAAGAACTTAATTTTACTGAATAGGTGGCATAATAACTGAACACTTTCGTCATTTGGGTGAGATTTAAGATAAACTAAACCTTCATTTACTCTTAAGGAAAAACGTTTTACAGAACAGTCATTTTTAGTCGCCGCAGACCAGCACCCGATCTCCTCGGCTCAAATGCTGGGTGCTCATTCACACCTGGGTCGAATGAGGAAATGTAAATAAAGACTCTTCTTCGAGACAACATAACTGCCCGGCCCAGGAATCGAACCCACACAACCAAGATCTTACTATTTGTAGGTCCTGAGAATTAGTCACACGCCACACGGCCATGATGCCTGTATTAAAGGTCCTGAATGTTAAAGTAAATAACATAGGTCATTGTGAAGTCGCAGATACTTTGATGTAAAAGATAACTACTGGTTATCTTTCAAATATATCGCAATCAGTTGTAATGACTCTTGGATTGTCTACTGACTGTAATCTGGTCAGAATTTGTACTTACCACGTGTGAAAATGTAAAACACAACAATAATAACAAAAAGCTTTTTCGACGGATATTACCTCAGGCCATAGGTGAGCTTAAAGTAAAACATCCAATCCAGAATCCACTATTAAGTATTAATTCTTAAAATGACGACCGTGATAAAATGGTTCTTAATGAATTAGTGACTATTCTGTGAACTTAGGGCAAGAACAGTATAACTTCACCAGGGTACATTTATAAAGATTATTCTTGTTTTGTCATAATGGTTTCTTCTATCAAGTGCAGCACCCAATACCAATGTGTTATGCATAAGGTATTCTCATAGAACTTCCCGTTACATGATTGTTCTAAATGCATATCAGCTCTTTACCGAGGTTAGACTGAAAAAGAGATAAACTTGGACTAATATCGCTCTAAGACCATAGTAATTTGTTTGGATAATGACAAGTACAGCTAAAATAATTATTCTATATAATACTTCTTGTGGAATTTCTAAAGTACTGAATAGAGCTATAGGTTGGAGTGGGTTTAACTGTGGCATAAAATAGAGTCTAGGTACCAATCCTAGAATAAGATTTAATATCTGAAGTTATGTCTCCGAGAATAAAGAACATAGTGAAAAATGGTGAGTCTGGAAAAAATATCTGGATCAAGGTACGCAAGAGGGCAAAGGTTAATGAGTGAAATATAAAGTACGCCTGAAAGTGAATTCATATATATCAGAAAATCAAAATCAAAATCGGATTCTGCTGTGATTGGCTAAACTGTCTTCCACATTTCTCTCCTTCCGGATTTATTCACAAAATTGGTGCACAGCTGTTGTGAGATTATCACTGTCAATATAGCAGTCACCGTCAATCAACTAAACATATCACTGTTACACGCTGAGACATTGTCTTTCATTGCTATCAACGATTGTTCTCATTCCAGTATTTCAAGGTACAGTATTATTAAACAGTCCCTGCGGAAAAAAAATGCATTTCAAATCTTTAAACTGTGCATCAAGAATTGCAAATTTTGCCTACAAATTGTGGTTAAAATTGTATTCAAATTTTGCAAAAATTGTGAAAATTAGCATTGTGACTTCGTTATATTTATCATCACGTTGCCTTGTTTACCGTGGTACCATTGGAAAGTTGCAGAAACATAACATATTAATTTCTTGTGTTCCTTAAACGCAACATTGCGACCGTGGCAGAAACAGTACATTGTTTGTGATTCTTACTCAGAAACTGAAGACTGTCAAGTCTAAAGTTAGTGTGCTCGATTCTCGGGCCGGACAGTGTACATTGTAGTGTTCTTGTGAAAGACATTTTACTCCATTAATCATATCCTTCATGAAAATTTTGCTTTGATTTCGTTCCAGAAAATTTACATTTGGACATTAAAACGCAGTTCTCTTGTCTGATTCCGAGAACTACCAGAGCCTACGCCATGTACTGCCGTTATCCCATTCCTCCAGCTTCTCTTTAATGCCCTCTGACAAAACGGCTTATGTTGTTCACCCCCTTCCCCCCAAGCCCCTCGTCCGAATGACATATTTGCTTATTCATGGTGTGTATGTCAATATTTATCTTCCAATAAAACATGTTTGGCAAATAATATGCGAATGCTGTTGACATACTTCTATAAATCAGACAAGAGTTTTGTGGAAGCAAAGAACTATATTCAGACAGAATCATTCACTCTTCTCAAAAACAGTTTTGGCAAAAACAAGTCCTTTTGTCTAAAGACGTTTGCTCTTTTCTCAGCTGGAGCTATTTCAGAATGGCTAAAAGTATAGGTGTTGCGATAACAACTGCCACGTTCAAATGAAGCTGAGGACCGCCGTTTCCGGTTCTTGTTTGCTCNTAAATATATAAGTACAGTAGTTAAGCATGACGTCCGTCCCATCCTACCAAACCCTGTATTAGTACATCTGTGCTGTAGCCATCATCAGGTCCTGAATGAGAAAAACAAAAGTCGCTGAAGTAAGCCTGACTTTAATGAGTATAAATTATGTCATATTTTATAAACTGTAACTGGCATTTGGGCTTAGGTCTAATATACTCAAGATCAATAAAATATCCAATCACCTAAAAAGGTTGGTTTTTTTTTTATTTTTACTCTGCGGCTCCAAGGTGTGGAACAGCATCAGTTTTGAAACTAGGTCAAGTGAGAGCTTCATCACCATTAGAAACAAACTTAGGACCAGACTGTTTACAGTAGGATTTGATATTCAGTAGCTAGTTTGTTTGAGAAAACGTTCATGCAATAGCGACAATATGGATGGGGATCATATCAACGTGAGTGCAAGTTCGTGTGTTTATGTGCGTGTGTGCGTGTATCTGTACATGTGTATGCCATGAAGTATCTTTTAGTATTACTTTTTATGCATTCTGTGTAAATATTACTAAGTAAACATATGCAGCGCCATTGAGCACTTCTGTGGTGAATTTGTGCGCTAGATAAACTTATTACAATACATATTGCACTACAATCAAATACCTTGCAGGTGTCAAAGGTGGGCTGAAGTTACTTTATCACTACATCAATTATTGATACGTAATGAGAGCTTAATGTCTACTCTTATTAGGTGAAAAGAAGTCATTAAAATTAAATTGAAAGTAGCTGCTTGTCAACAGTAATTTTAAAGGTATCGTCAAAGATATATAATTCGCCTTGCTATCAACTCCAGTATTAATATTATTACTAATTACCAACTCATTGACCTGAAAAGAGTGACTGTATCATCATTAAACACTTTTTAACACCTTTTAACAAACTCACACACACACACACACACACACACACACACACACACACACACACATACACACATACACACACACACACATACTTCCCCACACGCAATCACATACCCAACCACACCCACACACACTCACACACACACACACATACGCGCACGAACGCACACATGCACACAATCACACTGCAGTCCAATGGAGAAATACGCATAAAGTGTCTTTCCCAGGGCCACCACAGTGCAAATGGCCCCGCCCTGGTATTGAACCCACAATCCAAAGACCTAAAGTTCTACAAGTTTTCGATGAAAATGAAAAACATTACTTTTATTTACCCCGTAAGGAAATTGATTTACAAGGTCATACAATGTTATACATCTCATTTATAATGCTAACACATACATGACATTACAAAGTCACTGATGGTCGCCAGCGGTGCAGCGCCCTGCCCCCCCCCCCCCCCCCCCCNCTTCCAGCTCTAAAGCCAGAAATTCTTTTAAATCTGAGTCAGACTGGGAAAGGGTAATGAAGTGTCTTTCCCAAGGACACTACAACGTAAACTGCCCAGTCTGCGAGTGGACCACAGAAACTTTGGACGTGACAGTCTTCAGTTTGTGAGAACTTCTTATTACCTCACGGCTACGTTGCCTTATCAGTAAGACTGTAACATGTGGAAAAAGACGTTTGCGTTGAAAGACATTGGCTGGCAGGTATCAGGTCCATTTTTTTAATACAGTTGAGGTGACTTTCCTTATACCCAGTTTCGGACAATCACAATTTCTGCTTGACCTCAAATGGCATACGTATAAAAAAAAGTCACTGGATAATCGCAACTCCTTTAATTATTTGTGACTTTTGCCATGTTGCCAAGGAGTTGCAGTTAAGCGGAGCTGATGTACATAACTGAAATGTCTCAAGTCAGTGAAGCTGAAAGATAGACTTATATTATCTTTAAACTTTGTGTAATTATTTCTCTTTATTTCTCCTTAATTCGTATTTCAATGTCGATTTCTCTTTTGCTGTTGTTGTCATTGTTGTTGTTATTGTTGTTGTTGTTGCTGTTTTTGTTGTTGTGTGTTTGTTTGCTTGTTTGATTGTTAGATTGTTTGTTTGTTTGTTTGTAACTTTCCAGATCCGCTGAACTTTAACTTTCTTTAGCTATTTCCACAATTCGTCTTCAAAGTTTTCCCTGATTTTCTTCCATCAGCTGCAGCTCACCTCTCCTCCTCTCCTTCTCTGCTCACATTTTTCTTCTAGATAGACTAAGACTAGAAGCCACTTCTTTTTCCTCATTTGGTACTTTTTTGTTTTTACCAGTGTGTCTTGTCCCGTGAATCATACATATATTTAAACGTCATTGATTATTACTAGCAACGTCACTCATTCTTTGAAAGGGATGCCATGCCTGAAACCACTAAGCAGCGAAAATGTCACAGTGTATAGTGATGGCAGACGACAAAGCGTTAAATGGACGTCGATCCAAGAATTCGTGAAAGGGGAAACAACTTTTGATTCAGAAAACTCCAAACAAAAACTGTCGCTTACTCGAGCATTATCTCCTTTTTTTTTCTTTAATATACAGCATCTCTAAAGAGAAACTCTAAGCCCGCCACCCAACTCAGCATCAACAAGAACTGTGGCGTGTCATATAACATAGGTGTGCGTGGCTTCGTTAGTAAATTTCAGAGACCTCACATAAACGCCTCCCCTTAGCTTCAACGACAGCTATGATGTTTTATCCGAGGGCAGTTATGATGTCTTAATTGAGGTTATCCCAGTCAAGTGTCATTGCCACTACACCTCCATCTCCACTGTAGAATAATGTCTTTTATCTCAGACCACAAGGACAATATCACTATCAAAATCACTTGTCAAGAGCTCTCGCGAGCAGTTATCTAGAGCCTCGTACTGTAACGCAAAACAAGCAAGCATTCGCAATTTTTGTATACTAAGAGATACGTGAGGGCGAGGAGAAAAAAAAATACGAGAGAGAAAGGAGAGTGAGAGAGTGCAAGAGGAGAGAGAGAGAGAGAGAGAGAGAGAGAGAGAGAGAGACAGAAAGGCAGACAGAGAGGACAGCATAAGTCCTAACAACTTCAACCGCAGCTACTAAAGGTGTACGTGGGCAGTCTTTCAATGAATAGATTTATCAGCCACGCCAAGAAGTTACGTTTCAACAGACACTTGAACTAAATGGTCATCATCATCATCATCATCATCATCATCATCTTCATCATCATCACCATCATCATCATCATCATCATCATCATCATCACCGTCATTATCTTCATCATCATCATCATCATCATCATCACCATCATCATCTTCATCATCATCATCATTGTAATAGAAAACCAACATTGTAAAATACTACATCAATGCGACAACTTTAATGCTATAATTGAGCAAAAGGTAAATCAGTCTAGACGTTTAGGCAAAAACCTTCTTCAGTAGAAATAATATCATCTTCATTATCATCATTATCATAAACATTAAAATAAATGTGACATCACCACAAATTTCGCCCTTATCATCGCCACTACCGTTTCCATTCCCACAACCACAAACAACAACAAAAACAACCTCAGCAGCAATTAGAGAAGCATTGGAAGCCATCTAAAAATAACTAGTAAACTTAATATAGACATAAATCAATATCATCACCACCACAACCACAAACAGCAACAAAAACAACCTCAGCAGCAATTAGAGAAGCATTGGAAGCCATCGTAAAATAAGTAGTAAACTTAATATAGACAACAATCAATATCATCACGACCACAACCACCACAAACAACAACAAAAACAACAACAGCAGCAATTAGAGAAGCATTAGAAGCCATCTAAAAATAAGTAGTAAACTTAATATAGACAACAATCAATATTATTATCACCACCACCACCACCACAAACAACAACAAAAACAACAACAGCAGCAACAAAGAAAATGTTAATAATAAGAAGCCCTTTAACAACAAGAAGTAAACTTAATAATTATAAGCAACAACGAATGACACACCACCAAACAAGAAGCAACAACGAGTGACAACATCACTATCAACGATCACAATAAGCAGGGGAGTGTGTTATGGATAATGGTGGTGTTAAACTGTAAGAAATCTTCACCAGCGTCCTCATCTTCATCATTATCGATATCGTTATCGAAATCAAACCGTTGCCCTTGCTTGTCATCTTTATGTTATAATATCAGATTCGTCATATAGACTACGACCTTAAGAATTCGACTTAGAAAGGATTAAACCATAAATTTGAGTGTGTGGTGTTGTGAGTACACAGGATGTAGAAATGAAGGGACTCTGAACCAGAGAAAGAGCAGGAGAGAGGAGTAGTTGAGGGTNTGGGGGGGTGGGTAGGAGAGTGAAAGAACGAGGCGGAGAGAAACAGAGAAGAGACAGAGGAAAGAAAACACATGCACAAACAGAAAAGCAGGCTTACAAGCAAATAGACAAACAGATATAGGCCAAAAGAAAGAGGAAAGATTTGGCAGGCAGGTAGACGATAATTTGGTAAGCAGAGAAAGGGGTAGCCAGGTTTAAACCACCTTGTAGCTTCGGGCATAGACTGATGGATTATGAATGTTCACATTTCTGAGTTGTTTTCATACTACGCTCATTGTATGGATACGTTTCTTTGGGCATACAAGTTTCCCTACCATGACATGAAGTCAGTGATACAATAGCTACAGTTGTGCTGAAAAACAGCCAGGGGAAAGAAAATTTCAATATAAGTGACAAGTTCTCTTGAATCGTGTTCTTTGTAATGTGAGTATTTGTTGAAGGAACGTTGTCTGAAGACCTCACTCGCTTTAGAACCCTGTGCTTCAATGAGTTCGAATATTTTGAACCAGAGCATAATATAGTTGTCTAAGAACTCGATCTCAGAAAGTCCGTTAAAGAAACCGGTCTGATACACAAGCAACATATTGTTGTAGAAAAAGAGATGTCATTTTCACCCAGATATGGTTGGATCCTGTTGTTAGACTCCTTAGCAGTTAGTCGACTGATGGCCAGTTCAGAAAGACGGAAAGAAAGAGAGAGAGAGAGAGAGAAAGAGAGTGAGAGAGGGAGGAGAGAGAGGGAATAGAGAGCAAGATCGAAAAACAAAGAGAGAAAAAATGAAACAGAGAAAGAGAGAGAGGGAAAAGAGAAATCAAGAGAAAAAGAATGAGAGAGAAAGAAAGAGACAGACAACTAGGTGGAAAAGAGAGAAGCAGACAAAAAATGAGACGGGGAAAGAGTGAGAACAAAGAACCAGATAGAGAAATCAAAACAGAGAGAGAGAGAGAAAGAAAAAGAGAGAGAGCGCAAAGAAAATTGTAGAGAGAGAGAAAGAGAAAAAGAAAGAAAAGGCAGAGAAGAGACAGATAGCAAGAAAGAGAGAGAAAAAGAATGCGGAGACAGTAAGGGAGAAAGGGAGAGAATATTTTTGGCACCTTTTAGAGGGGCAAATTACTCATTTCGTACAAACCAATTAATCCGCTAATATAATATAAAATCCCCGGGTT
>JAWQUT010001060.1:64284-76668 GCA_033807755.1 Ellobium chinense | reverse complement strand
GGTGCCGGTAAGGGGTGTGGTGACTCTATATATATATATAAGAAAAGATACAACCGCATTAACAGGTTAATCTTGAATTTATTGTCTCAAATGTTCGCCCGTGGGGGCTTCAGCAGGGGAACATTTGCAACTAACTAAACAGACAAGGTACTGAACAGAACAAACCTCACACACTTTCAAGCCCTACAAAAAGAATTCACAACTCGTATACAAAATTAAAAGGCTGGGGTTCGAGGCAGGTCATGTTAAAAGGTAAAACCATGAGAGGGAGAAACAGAGACAGATAGAGAGAAAGAGATAGAGAGAGAGAGAGAGAGAGAGAGAGAGAGAGAGAGAGAGAATAGGCGAAAGAGAACGAGAGGGACTGTGTATATGCGAGTTGTACAATGAGAAGACTTGAGTACGCACAAAAATTAGCAATGTAACTGGTAATATAGCGGTAATCCTGCGGACGCATNCATCAACAAAAACATCTTCCTCCTAACTTTCAGCTCCATCAGCACATCCCTCAGTATGAAAATACTTCAATGTAATCTAAAATGTCTTCAGTTGTATGCCAGCGACAGGATATACAATATATATATATATATACGAGATATATATACAGGAACGTACCATATTTATGAATTAAAACGTATTATCATTATTTTATTTTAATTATATACCACACACATAGCTAAATTTCCAGTTTGGGCGAAACTTTTATCTTGGTGCGCTTGACATATTAATAATTGAATTGACAAATTCGCGCTCTTACAACAAGGTGATAGTAACTGCATTTGATGTTCCTTCTGCATTATGTACGTAGATCTAACATCCAACGCATGCTGATTGTATTCACTTTCCTCTTTTGCGTTATCACTCAGTCTGGCCCTGCAGTTATTGAGCAACTTTTCACATGTAGACATGACGTGTGTAAAGCGAGAGATGGGCAGATTGCGAGCAGGCATACGTTTACTGTAAACTCTCAAGGAAGTCATTTCAGCGTGACGTCGTGATGTAGTTTGTTTTTGAAACGCTCTTCAACCTTCTCTAAAAAAAAAAAAATTATAATTGAGTGTAAACGAAGCTTCTGCGAAATATTGCATGCCTACTTCGTCCTATTGTGTGTTTGATTTTGATAGTTTTGTGGATGTGTTTATTGTGAATGTTTACTGTCTGACCCTGTATCACTTAAATTACAATTATGAACAATCTGAATGTACAATACCTTGAGATGAAGGTTGCGTTTGGCCTGGACTTGAGTACACACAAAAATTAGCAATGTAACTAGTAATATAGCGGTAATCCTGAGGACGCATCGTTAAACCGAAACTCAGACTCAAGCAAGCCACCATTTTTCATTGTGAAAATGAGCAGAGTAGCTGTGGCCTTAACTGAAACAGATGTGTTCTTACTGTTCGTGTGATTTTGATTGCAGAACTTACCTTCTGTATACGAAAGCAGGTGACCGGCTTCACCTCCCGCGTATTCGTCCACGTTTTGCACATCATGTAGTGAAACGTTAAACAGTCGTCTGATGATTTTGAAGAGCCGTTGCCGGCAAAACAAGAAAACAGCAATGATCCCCAAGAAAGTGACGGCAAGGAAGGTGACAGTCACGGTGACTCCTATTACACTATTAGTATGACAAGAGGGACTTTCACATCGACACTCGCCACATGAGCCATCGGGAGTTTCGTGGTTTCGACTGGACGTCGTGCTTGTGTCGTCCGTTTGATGATAATCAGAATCTGCTTCTGTACTAAACACAGGTTTACTGTCTGCCTCACATTTCATCCCTCCTGGAGTATCCACAACTATCATGTCTGGTTGGGGACAGCAGATTGTGTTATGAAACTGATCACAAGCTCTACCTTCGTATATTCCATCAGCTGGATTACATAATGTGCATGGTGAGCAACCAATGTTACCCTTATGGTAATCAAGCTTATGGTCTGTGTAAAAGCCATCTTCACATCCTATGATCGGTGGGTGTGTACTGTTACATTCGTGAATAATGGTTGCGTGTTTAGGCAGGTGATGACGTTCAGACGGTGTCTGGCATGGCCAACATTCAGTCCTGCTGTGATAGTCTAGAGACATAAATGTACCTGTAGGACAAGGCTTACATAAATACGAAACGACGTGAAAATAGTGTCCTTGTCTACAGAACCAACGTGTTTCCCAGCACACAGGAATTCCATTCCTGTCAGGGAAAACAATATAGTGATCTCCCTGACAACAGTGAGTGTCTTCATATGTCTGACAAGGAATGATTGGGTGGTCACACTCTGTACATTTCTCACATCTTGCCTTCTCACGCGGATTCCTGCCAAGTCTCCTGTAGTAACCAGGGATACAATGAATCACAGCGTCCTGAGTGTCGTTACACGGGGTAACGAGAATCTCCAGTGAAGGATCCACTACCTCAGTACACTTGAAACATTCCTTGTACCTGTGGTCATGATGGGGCATGAATGTCCCCTCCCGACAAAGGAGGCATACCGGCCTGTCGTTCTTAACAGGAAATTCATACGATCCCTTCTGGCAGTACTTGAGGGAGTAAACACAGTTTAGACACACTAGGACTATTGCTGGGAGAACTAATATGAGTAAGTAGTAGATTGCCATCTTCATTGAGTTAAACTATCCATTCTGTTCTTCTGAATCTTGAAAGCAACAGAAATAGTATTTCCAAATTTATCATCTAGGAGATTGTTTTCGATAGCAAATTGGAATTCATCGCAGTGTCATGCTATTGTCACTTACTCGATACTAATCTATATATTTGTTTAGATGAATTGTCAGTTTGAAGAGCATTAAATCGTTACGTGATTAATGATTAATGATCTATGTAGATTCCGAGTAGGTCCAGTATACAGAGGTGCGACGTTGACGCCTGTAGAAGTAATGAATATGACATCACTTTCAATATACTATATAAATATTATACTCCACTTTGATTGCACAGTGCCAAATCATGACATGATCTGAATGCTGTTCTCCTGAGTGAATGGCCTTTATAATCCTTCCTAGTTTAGCGGCAACTGCAAAATCAGGTTCAAGTTCTGGTGTGCGCCTGTTATCAGTAATATAATTCTCTAGCAGTGGCGTAGCGTCACCGTAGCCAATGAACCATGGCACCATCTGTGTCGCCCACTTTATAATAAACGAATATGAATTAAGAGGGTAGAAGATATAATTTTCTTTCTGCATTTCAAATTCAAACTATTTTAAATATTTCTATAACATATATGCACTCTCTAGCTTAACACGGATCTTGTTAATCCAGTTAGATAACAGTTATTGCAAAACTGAAGTCCTCGGAGGAGCGAAATAGCAGAATAACGAGTGCACTGTGTCGATGGTGTCAACATACTCATTTTTCTATCGCTACCGAGGGTGCTTCTTTCGTAATCGATGAATATTATATTATATCCACTCCGGAAACAGAGTTTCGCTGAATTCAGAAAAAAAAGGGATAACTAGCCAGTCGTGTGTACATTCAGGGTATGGTGAAGTTAGGTGGAGGGTTGAATCTAACAATACAGATGACATGCAATAACTTCAAATACTTATATGAAGACACTACATCTATTACTACCCTGTTAAAAATTCAGCATTCTCTTTTAATAAGCCTACAATGTGCTAGGTCAAAGTCAAAGAGTCGTAATTTATTTCAACCTGTGGGAATGTGTAATCGATGCCTGATATATTAACAATGTCATAGTTAATTTCAAATCATGAAAGGGATGTTTATGCCAAGAATAAAGTTTGTCGACTTTTCTGATGAAGTCCAAGCATGGGCTCACTTTCACAAGTATAGTGAAGAGGATAATTATTTTCAAGTGTGCAGAGCCCTTTTTCTGAGCAATATCAAGCGCAAAGACTGATGCATATTTTCTGAGATTACAGTATGGTGTGATTCCAATAACGTCTGACTGTCCTATACTCGCACACGTATAAAATACTGCTGAGGAGTTGCGACGTCTACCTTCTTCCAAACTGACGTCAAGACGATGAGTTCCGGTGCAGAAGTCACGGGTTTGATTCCCACTGTATCACTTTCTTTCCTTCTTCCTTTTTCTCTCCCCATTTGTCTCCTTGAGCACTTTCTCCTTTATACTCCTTTGTGTGGAGATATGTTTGCATTTGCTCACTCCCCATTTCGTTTACATAAATCTAGTCCTATGTAGTATTTTGTTATCAGACTCAAAAGCCAAACTCATGCACATGAAAGACAACAAATTAATACAGCTTGGAACCCGCCTACGGAAAAGGCCACGTGACGCCACTGTTTCTTTTTGGAAATCGAGACTTCCTATACAGAACTTGTTTCTGCCGCACTTAGCCCTATTTCTCTAGACACTGATAAAATGACTTGATTATACTTCAGTGTTGTGAATACGATTTAATTTAACCATAGAATGCTGAATAAAAATAGACATCGTGAGGGAGATAGAATATAGGGAACGTATGTATTTTATTGGGTTTTTAAAGACTGTGTGAAATAGATTAGGGAGGAGGCGGCGGGGTGGGGTGGAGGGAGATGTTAATAAATAATGCGCAAAATATGTGGCTGACTGACATGTTTCCTGGAAGTGCTAGTATGTTTATCCGCTATACTCGTCTAGAATGTTCGATGCGCAAGCTTCTGCAGTTGGCACGGTACCTGAGCATTGAAGAAAAATGTCATAGATATATCAATCATTCCATTGAAGCCGTTGGGGCCCCACGGGAGTTAGAAGTGCTTTTAAAAACTGCAAAATGAACTTGTTAGATGCGCCATCCAAACCGATCACCTTTTTTTAAGAATTGCGCGGAGATGATGCATTGCAAGTGGTGCTAGGTGCAATAGTGTGGTGATCTAACCAACACAGCGCCAGTGTGAGGTCAGATTTTGTCTCCAGTAAGATTCTGTTCCCTTTCCCCTCATCTTATCTGTGTAAAGGTTGCTAAATGACATTGTACAAACACGTGATGCAATATCTTTGTCGTGTAGTACAACTGAAATAGCTATTTTTCTCCCTGTTCCTTTACCGCTCTGTATATATAAATATATCATGTCTGTCTGTCTGTCTGTCTGTCTGTCTGTATGTCTGTCTATCTGTCTGTCTGTCTGTCTGTCTGTCTCTCTGTCTGCCTCTCTGTCTCTCTTTCTCCCAATCCTTCTGTCTTTACTGTCTGTCTCTCTGAGTATTAATATTATAGTTATGTGTTTTTATATTTATAGGAGATTTTTTTGGAATGTACTACACTGTCGTGCTGCAGCCACTTCACCATGGATATAGATTTTTTTTTTTTGTCTGCAGCACTGAAGTCATCGTCATTTTTAGTTTGGTCAATGACATCGTTTACTATGTTAAACTGCAGATAGAGTTTAAAAAAAATAAAAGTGAACCTGTTATTCAGTTTTTACTGTTTATCGCTGCTTTTTTTTTACAAGCATTTCAGTTTCATAAACACACTAAAAACTATATTCGCAAACAATTTGTTTTCGTGGCTTGATCAATGTCAGACTCGCAAAATTTGCAAAAATTAAATGCCCTCAAAACACCATTTTATAAAGTATCGATTATTTAGAAATATGAACCAATATTGACATAAATTACTAATAAGTCGACCTTCAGCTAATATGAAAGACGTGCTGCATCAACAAAAACATCTTCCTCCTAACTTTCAGCTCCATCAGCACATCCCTCAGTATGAAAATACTTCAATGTAATCTAAAATGTCTTCAGTTGTATGCCAGCGACAGGATGCAGCCTCTCGTGCATAGCGCCCAACTTGTTGGGCATTATACCATTTGTTGTACAACGTGATTTTGAGTAAGACAAAAATAGTCACTGAGGCATGAATCTTTTTGAACAGTAAAAGTTAATTCCAAAGATTAGTATTCAGCAAGGTTGTGTAGCGAATATGTAGCGAAAAAGTAGTGAGTACTTTTTGAGAAAAATTGGTAGTTTTTAGTGTAGCGAATACCAGCGCTAAAAACGTAGTTGTAGCGGTCAATTTTTTTTTTGGCCCGCCGTGTTTCAAGTTTTCTTTTTCTTGAGCACGACTGGCCGACCGCCTGCAAATCGCTCCGTCGGCAAGGCCCATTCTGAGTCGCTCTGAAATAAAACAACTGTTGCAACTGTTGATGTTTATTATTCATTTTTCCCTTTCTATCCTTTTAATGAATAAATGTTAATAAATGTTATTCTGTAAAACAGTGACATTGTTTTAATTAACTGTGTGAATCATTCATGCTTTTTTTTTTCATAATCATAAATTATACAAGCTGATAAAAGTAGTGAAAAATGTAGTGAGTGCTTTTTGAAAAGTAGTGTAGAGAATACCAAGTTATAAAAAGTAGTTTTAGAGTAGTGAAATTACTTTTGTGATCAAGAAACTTGTAGTTATTCAACTACTAAATCAAGTAGTGTTTTGCAACCCTGGTATTCAGCGGCACTTAGCACTACGAAACATAAAAAAATGTACCGATTTACCTACCTTCGTTTTGGGTCCTGGCTTTTTTGGCACATGGTTGCTGAGGTTGACGCCATCTTGGACGTCAGAAAAAGGGATGTTAAGGACTAGATGATTACTGGGGTTAATTGTCTACTACCATTTAGCACCCAGACATTATGGTTCATTGAGTAAGCATTTGNGGGGGGGGTTAAACAACATGCCCAATTAATTGGGTGGTTTGCACAAATGGGTTAAACCTGAGAAATAACATTCTGCAAACCCACGATGTAATATCTTAGCTGTAATGTTTAATTGAACTCTCTGTTGTCTTTCTGTCTCTTTGTTGTTCAGTCTGATTGCCTCGTTATCATATTATCTATCTGTCCGTCTGTGTCTCTGCCTGCCTGATTATCTACCAGCCTGCCTGCCTGCTTGCCTGCCTAGGTGTCTGTCTGCCTGCCACTCTATATGTGTGCCTGTCTATCCTAATACGACTCGGGTCTCTTTGTCGGTTTTTCTGTATGTCTTTCTATTTATCTGTCTGTCTGTCTGTCAGTCTGTCTGTCTGCATGCCTGCCTGTCTGCCTGCCCTGCCCGCCTACCTGCCTGTATGTCTGTCTGCTGTCTGTCTGTTTGTCTGTCTGTCTATCTGTCTGTCTGTCACTGCCATTCTCCCTGCCTGTCCTTTGATAATTAAATCTCTGTCTTTCAATTTATTTATTAGTCCCTGTCTTTGTCCGTCTGTCTATCCATCTGTCTTAATTGTCTGTATATCTCTCCGTTTTTTTCTTCTAACATCTATGTCTGTCTATCTTTGTTTGTCTGAATCTTTGTGCATCAGGGCATGTCTGTCACCATCAGTCTGTTTCTCTGTTGGTTTCGTCTGTCTACATATGTGTCAGTCTCTGTATGCCCATCTCTGTTTGTTTCGCTATAATGGTTTTCAGGTTGTCTGTCTCTGGTTATCTCTGCCTGTCTTTCTGCCTGTCTTTCTATCTGTATATTTGTCTCACTGTGCGTTTGTCTTGCTCTACCTCTTTAGCTCCTTGTATCACAGCTGTCTCTTTCTATAGCTCTCATTTTGACCCTTACTGCTTTTTTGTTTTTCTCTCTCTCTCTCCCTTTCTTTCTCTCTCCTCTCTCTCTCTCCCTCTCGTTTTCTCTGTGTGAGTCTTTCTGTCACCCATCGTTCTTACACGTCAGAGCCGCATGCGTTTATATACAGACTGTTACCATTGTTTGAGCTTCGTTTTCGGTTATAGGGTCAAACACTGTTTCCTGCTACATGTGTTTTCGGCCACAAGTTCATTCGATGCTCTAAAATGCCGGTTGCATCACGATGCATTAAAAAAGCATTTGTTACACTTGCCCACCAGCAGAGAAGTGCAGAGAGGATTTTGAGCAGGAAAATGATGGCCATGGGTCGACTTTATTACACCCATATTAGTTTGTTGTTGTCGTTTTTTTTAATCTCAGAATTTACTTTATTATGTAGACTACAGCAAAAAGCAACTCTGCGGTTAATTATTTATACGGCCGTTGAAGCCTGGTTTCATTCGGCGCTTTTCCCCAGAAATTCTCTTGGGGTCAGCGGCCAGTATCTGAAGTCGATAGAAAGAGTCTGTAATCAGCTAAACGCGTTATGGCAAATGCAGTTGGTCCATTGATTTCAGTTAAAAGCGTTAGGTCTTAAGGACAGTTGGTCCATTGATTTAATTTCGAGTTTCTTGAATTAGACAATATCGTCTACACTGGCCACAAATTGGTTAATCTTGGGATGGGAGCAGAAGAATAAAGAATTGAGATTATTGTGGAAACGCTCACAGCCATTCGTTGTTCTCTTTATTTCCATGTTGTCAGATTCCCCTGTGGAAGGTGAGAACTTTGCTGAGGGTTGGATGTAGATATTTAACGGGTATTCAAAGAATATGTGACATGAATCAAGTACATCATTCAAGACGTCAAAAGGAAAAACGTCCTCAAAATCGTTCTGAAGGTAAGAATGGCTGTCCAAATGTCAATTCAATTCAATTCAATTCAATTCTGTTTATTAGTGTCAGTCGAAAGCTTCTTCTGCTTTGTGAATCCGACTTTTTATACTGCCATGGAATTGAATGAGCTTCCACAATCTCTTTATCAAATGAAAGTGGTACCCGAATACAGCTCAATCTAGATAAAAATTCTTGAACTGCTGCTTCGAAATTCAGATGGAGGCATTTGAGTTGAATTTCTATGTTCTTCACCTGAGTCTTGAAGCGTTTGCAGTATGACCTTGCAGGTGATGGCTTTCTTTGACGGCTGTAAGAAGAAAACACTCTACGTGTAAGTTCCATCGTGTGCACAGGCTGGGTATAAAATATTGTGAAGAGCTTTGGCTGCTTTAAAATGTTCCATCACTATAATGTCTGTGGAATCACATAAAACATGGAGGGCTTCTTCAATAAACATTATTTTCTTTTTATTACGAGAAAAAAAGTCGTCCATGTAAAAGCAGTAAGAGCTAGTATGTTAAGATTTGAAGCGCCTCCTCTAGAGATGGTGGTAATTTGTGTAGTAACTTCCTACGCTCAAGCTACAAAGCGTGTCGCATTCGCAAACCATCGTTAACATCGAGGTGCAAGTTGCGTTGTTCACTACTTCAGTCACAAATAACTTGTAAGATCTGGCAGCCATATCATTAACAGCTTTTCTTGTGGAAGCTTGCTTCATCATGTGACGCTATGTCTTGCAATGATCACTGTCGTAATGGGAGTTGGCGTCGAAGTGAAGCATGGTTCTAGCCTGTGAGCCTGTTGTCTGTCTAGCATTGAATATGTCCTTTGAGCATCTCCTGTTGATGCTGTCTGCCTAATGTGTTGCCCGGTTATTTTAAAATGCAGTCTAAGTTGCTGATTATATATTATCGGTATCGATAACTGAAAACCCAAAATGTTGTAGCCGACAACAAAAGTCATTTAATACCAGTGCCACCTCACCATATATACAGTGACACTGAATGTTAAGGGGGCAGGGAGAGACAGGGAACCTCATTATCAGAATGTGTCCTGAGTTGGGGAGAGGGGAGCACAAATCAGGTGTGATAAAATATAACACCATAGCGGGTTACACACCTGGTCAAGGAGACACTTTGCATCAGTCTCTCAGTCTCACACATCAGGCTCAATTTATGTGGTCTATGCTGCAGTTTGCCCTCCTTTAATCATACAATTGCAAAAAAAAAAAGCATAGTAATAGCTTAATATGCGTATGTACCCTTACTTCGGCCCCTTCATGGCAGTGACTGCCTCGTTAATGTCTCCGTATTCCTCCTTCCCCTCTTCCAAAACCACTGTTCTGCACCTCCGATTTCTCATCTCCACCCTAATGTATTTTTTTATTCGACATATCTCCTACTCTGTACCTTTAACCTTCTACCCGTAAGCTGTTTATAATTTTAGTGATTATCTGTGTTGCCCATTCACCAGTTATAACATTAACACTGTCGCTTTGTATCGATGTGTTGATTTACAAGTATAGAGTAAGAACGTTTGGGTTGCCTGACCAAGTCACGAGTGTCGAAGTATGATCAGAGGCGAAAATAGACTTTTCAAAAAATTTAATTATTCCAGTCTTCAATCGTCGGTTTTTGCAAGCACATTGCGTCTTGTGAATGGATTATTATACGTTGCGTTTCCTTAAGAAGTATTTTTCAGTTCTGTTTACTCAATGTTTACAAAATTTAATAGCTCGGGACTGTTTGTAAGAGGCGTTTTGTCACCCCGCAAAGGCCACGATAGCAATCCTCTAGTGAATGACGTCTTCACTGGTTTCTTCTGGGCTGTGAAATAACCTTTTTTTCTGCGTTTTTAGTTTCATAGAAAGCAGACAGATATAGTACTGGAGCTTTCCATTAAATACAAGAATGCTCAGGGCACATAACTTTTACTCCCGTTCCAAGAAAAGAAGTTCTGATTAAGTGACTGTGAGAATAGTCACATTGCCGTGATACAACAATCACTGATCAGGGGTGTAAAAGGTATCTTGGCTTTGAATTATTACTTGTGCAGATATAGTAATATACTGGTCGCGGGAGAACATGGTATATTCCAAAGCCCGCCTGATAGCAAAACGGAAATGAACACCATCAGAAAGTTATTTTGTGCAAACACACACACACACACACACACATGCACACACACACACACACACACACACACACACACACACACACACACACACGTATACATACAATCGCATTGTTTGAGCGAGTGTCATATTTTTTTTTTACCGATGTAATCAGATGAACATTGGTTTTAGGTTCAGTGGGCGTTACTCATGAATTGAAGCGACGCCTTTGGCAGTTTTTTTTTTCTTCCGAACGAATTTTTATAAAATATGCATGTAAATCACATTGCTAACTGGAAGAGTATACATTTTAAACACTGTAGGGATTGTATATGCTCCTTAGAAGTTTTGAAACAGACACACATCCTAGAAATAGCCTCAATAGTAATAACCGACCATTAGTGATCATCCCATCCATCGCTGCCAAGGAGACTACGGTTTACATCATTTTTCTTTCTTATCTTTGACTCGGGTGGGATCGTGGATGGTGGACCCGTTGTTGATGTAGATATGATATCTTTAACAACGAAAGAAAAAAAAAACAAGAACAAAACTTTAGAAAAAGAGGTAACTGCTAGAGTGAAAAGTAACGGAGTTGATCAGCAACAAAAATAGCTGCATAAAATCTAATCCTTTCAATGTTCATGCCTCTCTCCTTTCAACCGTATGCGTACAGAATGCACTTGTTTTTTTGACATGTACACGGTTTGAGTGGAAGAGGAATAAGGGTACTGAGAGAGAGGGGAGTGACAGGTAAGGAGAGGGAGAGGGATGAAAGGCAAGGTGAGGAAGAGCAATGAATAATGAGTGAGTAAGAGAGAGAGAGNAGAGAGAGAGAGAGAGAGAGAGAGAGAGAGAGAGAGAGAGAGAGAGAGAGAGAGGAAACAGAGGAAAATGAACCATGAGGAAAGGGGGGTTGGATGAGGTGGAAGAGAGAAAAGAGAGAGGGAGGTCGATGAATAAAAAATGGGATGAAACTGGGTAAAAGAGACACTGTGAGTTNGGGACACGGGATGAAACTGGGTAAAACAGACACTGTGAGTTCTCGGTCCTGTCACGCCACGTCCCCTCCTTTTTTTTTGTGTGTGTATGTGTGAAAATGAGATGAACCCCTCCCCATCTCCCTCTCTCCCCAAAGAAAATCTGCCCAGCTCCACCCACCTCTGAGGACTTGGAATCGTAGTGAAATTCGTGGATCTAATGTAGCTTTGAAATTGGATAGCCGACCATCTAAATGCACGAATCCTGCCCAGGTTACAAAACAGCCGACAGGTTTGCCAGACTTGGCTCTTACCAAGTCTAATGCTTGCATTTGGTTCTTTAAAAGGGTGCTTGGCCTCCAAATAGTGACTGGCTCGTTGGCCATTATTCGGCTCCATGAACTCGAGGTTAAAACTTATTAATTGTCTATACTCATATTTCTCCCATAATGGTGTTTTGAGTGGTAGAACTTCTGTCAAAATTTCATTGGGCGATGAACACAATCCAATGAATTACCTCCGTTTCCATGTAACATTTGTTTTCCTTATTATGTAGCTCTAATAGATGTGGCAATTTTTATAATAATTACAGTACCCACGCATATCGCGTATATTATCTGGAACCCACATTGTCGTAAACTGAATCGATGAAAGACGTGTTAATATGTTTATTGTGCTTTTGGTTCCTACTCCAGCCCCCTCAGAACCGTGACTGCCTCTTCAGCGTCCCTACCCAAACCCTCTACCTTCTGCAAAATCATTGCTTACCCAACCCCTTCCCTTATGTTTATCTTCATTCGATTTCTCTCCTATATTCTTTGTGGGCCTTTACCCCTGTCTGCACTTACCTTCTCCTCCCCCTCCT
>JAWQUT010001060.1:52853-64278 GCA_033807755.1 Ellobium chinense | reverse complement strand
CACCTTTCTTCCCCCAAACCTTACAATTTTGGGTTGATAAGAAATTTTGATCACCCCTCTTGCGCTGCTGTGAAATATCATATGAGTTCCTAATAAGATCCCTTGGGTATTTTTTTTGTTCCTGAAAATGCAGAGCTTTCCTCAGCAGCTGTTTACAACACGCACCGGTGACAAAACCTGCTTTCTCTTACCCGCTTCACCCAAGATAATATCGTAGCTTTTCATCGACGCATTTGCTTATGAATTTAGAACAAGAACGTCTCAGTTGACTGATCAATTACAAGCGACGAGGTGTAATCAGGTATTAGATTTAATAGAATTAAATGATTCCAGTCTTCAGTCCTTTCTCCTCGCGAGCCATTGGCGTCTTGGGAGCGGAATAAATCGCATTTTCTAAGGAAGCATTTCTTAGTTCTATTTCCCAGTGTTTACAAAGTTTAATTGCTCTGAATCGTCCGTAAAAGGCGTTTTGTCACTCTGCAAAGGTCATGTTTTAAGTTTCAAGTTTATTTATTTAGGCGAAAGCCAAACACATCCAACAATAGAATGTCTCATCAATACAAAAGACTGAATGAAAAGGAAAAGAGAAACAACCATTTTAGTCTTTGGCATTTCTGTCTCTTTCTCTCTCTGTCTCACTCTCTCTGTCTCACTCTTCCACTAACATTCACTCTCCCTGTCTTACACACACACTCTCTCTCTTTCTCTCTCTCTCTCTCTCTCTCTCTCTCTCTCTCTCTCTCTTTCTTTCTTTCATTCACTTTCCCTATCTAATGTTAACAGTTACAATTTCCACAACACCCCATTAGATCAGACACAACTGTGTAACAACAACAAAAAAAACCTCACGACCTCCCTGCCAGAAAAGAAACTAACACTTGAGTCACTTAAATTATTAGTATTCTCATAAAATGATAGTGATATAATCCTGTTACTACGTTTTTGAGTTCTTTATGATTATTTGAATTTAAAATATTTAGAAATCTAGCCATGCTCGGTTTTGTTAAGAACCAGTTCGGTAAATATTTCAGTCTTATGTGTTCAAACGGTATACATTCTACATTGCAGTGGCTTCTGACACGTTACAAGTATTACACAGTCTATTACCAAGGTCAAGTTTAGGTATTCCCCACCCTCCTCTTTCTATCATAAAATTGTGTGAGCCTAATCTTATTTTGATATTGACTTTTAAATCCTTGACTAACTACTGAAAATAGGTAATATCCATGGTTAAAATTGATTTTTAAAAATTATAAAGTCTGTTTTTTATTCTCTACTTCAGTTCTCAACTTTTGAGCATAGCATTCTCCTAATCGCTGTGTGTAAATTCATTAATTCATTAATTCATTAATAAATCTTTTCTCTGAAGGTACGCTCTGTTGCTCCCATACAAACCCAAACCCACACATTTACAACAGTTTCTTTAAAGGAGATGTCCATACTGATTATAATCCACGTCTGTTAATTTACTAAGACATTCATACATTTTTCTAATACCATAGAACCTTTTGAAAAACTGGCCTCTTGCGGGCCAAATATCGATTTTTATTTAGATATCTTTTTGATACTGAGCATGACTCAATGTTAGTAAGGTACATCTACAATGGCTCACTTTTACGTACTGTCGCACATATCAACCCATGTGAATGTCTTAGTCACAGAAATTCTGACATACCTATCAGTTTGTATAGAAAGACAATTTAGAATGTATGCGGTTTGTTAAAAAAAACAAACTGTATCTGCCTATCTGCCCGTTTCTCCTTTCGTTCGTCCATTAGGCTACCTGTATGTCTACTTGGGTGTCTTGTCTGTCGGTCCGTCGATCAGTCTGTTATGCCTCTTTGGCTACTGGTCTCAGTGGTCTGTCAGTCCATTCTTTCTCCTGGCTGACTGTCTGCCTATCAGCCTGCTTAACTGTCTGTCTGTCTGTCTGTCTGTCTGTCTGTATGTATGTATGTATGTATGTATGTATGTATGTATGTATGTATGTATGTATATTTTTCATAAAATCTCTGTTTATCTCCTCTTCAGACTCTCTGACACTCTCTCTCTCACACACACACGCTCTCTCTCTCTCTCTCTCNGCGAGGGGGGGGGGGTTGTTTCGTAGAGTTTTAGGCAATTCCCAGCATGCATGCATAAGCCCTTAGTGTCAAGATCATAATACCATAACACCTTTTGAAAAAACTGGCCTCTTGCGGGCCAAATATCGATTTTTATTTAGATATCTTTTTGATACTGAGCCTGACTCAATGTTAGTAAGGTACATCTACAATAGCTCACTTTTACGTACTGTCGCATATATCAACCCATGTGAATGTCTTAGTCACAGAAATTCTGACATACCTATCAGTTTGTGTAGAAAGACAATTTAGAATGTATGCGGTTCGTTCAAAAAAAAAAAAAACTGTATCTGCCTATCTGCCCGTTTTTCCTTTTGTTCGTCCACTAGCTACCTGTATGTCTACTTGGGTGTCTTGTCTGTCGGTCCGTCGATCAGTCTGTTATGCCTCTTTGGCTACTGGTCTGTCAGTCCATTCTTTCTCCTGGCTGACTGTTTGTCTGCCTGTCAGCCTGCTTAACTGTCTGTCTGTCTGTCTGTCTGTCTGTCTGTCTGTATGTATGTATGTATGTATGTATGTATGTATGTATGTATGTATGTATGTATGTATTTTTCATAAAATGACTCTCTCTGTTTATCTCCTCTTCAGACTCTCTGACACTCTCACTCTGACACACACACACTCTCTCTCTCTCTCTCTCTCTCTCTCTCTCTCTCTCGCTATCTGCCTTTCTGTCTGCCCGTCCTCTGCCAGTTTGTCTCTTTATCTCACTGTGGCAGTGTCTCGGTCTTTCTTCTATCCTTCGATCGCTAACTTAGTTTATCCTACAGCATTAATCACCTTATTCAGCCATACGTATCAGAAAATTCACATTTAACTTATTGCTGCAAAGACTTCCTTAACACGCAGCCAGGTCTTGGGACAAAAAAAAATCAACATTTACCTGCGTCATTATCATTATGTAATTATACTATTAAGACATCCAGGAGACAGAAGTTAGAGTGCTAACATTACTATAGAGTGCGTGAACTGAATACGCTGTCTGCGTTTTATTTCGTTTGGAAAGATGACAATGACGACTTCAACGACACAACAACAAGAAACAAGAACAAGTAAAAGGAAAGTTTTAGTAAAGTGACTGCTCTGTTAGAAATCCTGGCTTAACCATGTATAAATGCTATGTATTATTATTATTATTATTATTAATCATGGGTGAAGCTCATCTCCTCACCCACCTAAAAAAATTAGATAAATAACATTATAAAAACGAATGACACATCACAACTCTAAACATATTACTTTTCAATTCATGTTGCTTTCATTACTACAAAAACGCGTATCAGCATAATAAAAGCATAGCTTTTTGTTGTTGTTGTTGTTGTTGTTGTTGTTGTTGTTGTTGTTGTTTATAATCATGAACCAAATTGGTGCATGGGCTAATGTCGCAGTAGACATAATATAAACAAAAGTGAAAGGGTATGCTGGATAGAAATTGTCGACATGATCTCGCATAAAGGAAACCATAAATCGATAGATAAATCGATTACACACATTAATTGTATAAAAAGGAAAATAATAAGCAAAATAAAGAGTGCCTTTAAAACCGGAACGCCCTTCCTCGATTTAGATCTTCAGGGGAAACGGTTTTGTCACGAGCAACAACTTATCAAATGTTAATTCAAAGCAACCCTTTCATAAAGGCAGTTAAGCAAACAAAGAAACAAACAAACCTATAAATTATATTATGAATATTCAGTAAGACTGTTGATTTTTCCAACCCTGTGACTCCTAGCACTACTAGCAGAGGGAGGGAAAGTTGAACTGCATGCTTTAATGAATAGATTCATAATATTATATATATGCATGTTGTGTAAACTTGACTGCGTCATTGGAGACGACGGCCACAAGATCCAAAGATTACCCCGCCCCTCTCCCCCCACCAACCAGTCTTAATCCTATAGAACTTATCTGGGACCAGTTGAGGAGTGATGTTTCCCGTTTCAACACAGAGTTAAACGTTTAACGAATATTGCAGTTTACATCACCGAATGACCGGATAATGCAATAAATCATGTCCGAAAGATTGGAGAGGACTAACCTACATGAATATTTCCTTTGTTAAAAGGTATAAAGTTTAACACTCTGTTTTAAACAGAAAATTGAATTTTATCCACATCAAGAATGTTTGCGTCTACTGAAATCTCCAAGAAGCTGTAAACTAGGTTCGCATAATACCAACTCCAATATTTCTAATAAAGGCAATGTGAATCTTTTTTGTTTTTTAGCTACTGACACTAGATGGGGGTATACCACCACATAAAACCCCCTCACTTGTACTTGTTTGTAAAGCAACCTATAGCAGCATATGGCCATTCTGAAATTTTGTGATTTTAAGTTTAAGGTTGTTGTTGTCATAGATTAAAAAAAATCCAAAAAACGAGATTGACTGACAATCCAAGTGTTATAGTTAACAGATATCCTGAGCGCTATAAATGAATGAAAAATTATTGACTACCAAAATAATTATTATAGAAAGTAGTAAACAGTTCTTTCTTATGTGCATTATTACATCTCGCTTGAAACATGCATTGCGTTTATCCGCACCAAAGACGTTTGCGTCAACAAAAGCTTCATGTCAGCACTTCACATTTTCTGAAGCTGTAAGCAATCTTACTTTCAGTACTTTCACCATTTTGTTTCAGTCAGTTATATATAACGTTATATATAACTTTATGAGGAAAACTTCTTTATTTCAAACTCCATCAATGTCGAGAAACGGTTTAATGAGAGCTAATTGAACTTGAAATTTAAATTCAAAATACAAAATTTGACCAAAATTGATCGAAAAAAGCCGTTGATATACAACTGTTTGTATTCTTGCTATGTGAATAAATGGGTATCTGAGAGTGCACGAATATGTGCGGTCAAAGTTTTCAAAATTAACTATTTAAGTATCTTGAGATAAACCTGTCTGATAAAAGTTCTAAACACTGGGTTGTATTTGTATTTGTTATACGTCTTTTTGTCTGGTTTATATGTGTTTGTTTTCGTATGTTTGTTTTTGTATTGTGAGTATCCCTGTGTACATGTGCTCATGTGTGTGTGTGTATGTGTGTGTGTGTGTGTGTGTGTGTGTGTGTGCGCGCGTATTTGCTTGCTTGTTGTTATGTTTTTGTGAGTTTACATTTGTTATTTCGGTCTTATTCTATGTTTGTGAGTGTATGCTTGTTTGTTTGTTTATTTGTTTGCCTGTTCGTTTGTTTTGGCGTAAATCAGTAAAGATATATTGTAAAAATACAAATTATACACACGGTATGGAAGCACTAAAGTATAATGTATTACTACGCATGTGAATAAATAAAATGAACAGCATCAAAATCGTCGCTTAACAGATGAGACAAGAAAATAAGAACCGTAAAAAACAAACACAAAAAAAATAAGTATGAAAACAAAACTCCAACCGTCTAATAATAGAATATGACTGATCAAATTATATACAAAATTTATAACCATCTCAGTTCTTTTTACCATCAAGCCTGTTCGAATTACCTACGTATCATCTAAAAGTGACGAGTCATTAACTGGCATACAGGCGTATCGTTACGAAAGCGGCGTGTTGTCAGTGCATAAACTTGCATAGTCTTATCAGGGATGGTGTCATTGTTTTTAAATGCGTATTTCGTTAAGAAACGCTAATGCATGCACGCATATTATATTCCTGATTTTTGGTGACACGGTGGTATGTTATTTTATCGACAATGTAACTGGTGTCAAGGCTGAGGCGTGTCATACTGGCAAATAAACTCGTGCATTTACCACGTATGAGTTGATACTTGTCAGGAGTAGGTTCTTGTACCAGTTCTCTTGGGAAAAATTGTATTTGGGACGGAGGAACCCAGACATTCTTACAGACTCTGTCCTCTACAATGGCATAACATACACGGGGATGGTTACTAATTGAAATAGCCAGGTATTGGCATATACTAATATACTAAAAAATAATCGCCACAATATTTACAAATCCGTAATGAAACATCTATATTGGAAAAAACGTCATTAGAGAAACAGTAGTTATGGTTGTCGTAAAGTAGTGGGGATAATTAGGCTGCTGTTGAATACAGGATTATTAATCCTGTGATTGTTCGCTCGCATTCCCTCGTAGAGTATGTCAAACTGCGTTGCGAATGTTTCAGCTCTGCTCCTTTGTATTTTAGAGGGTTACCCTCAGTAACAGTGACCTGACTAGTTTCAGTGGGCACATACAAAAGCACACAATTCAAGGAATTGATTCCCCAGGTAGGTTTGAAAATTTTCATTGACAGGCACTAGAGCTTATAGCAGGATCCCTGTGCTACAACAACAACACAAACGACAACAACAACAAAACTACCAGCCACAGTTGATGCCTTTGGCAAAAGGCAAAAGAGCACATAAATAATATTCGTAGAATGATAACAAGCTACATGCTAAAATTAAAACAACACAGGTAAATCAATACAATAACTAGGAATTCAGCCTCCATCTCTTTCTGGAAAACAAAACATTGAATGCATTTAACTACACACACAAAAAGTCAGTTGGAACAAAAAAAGTAATTTCAACTGACAATGGGAAGCAATTCATTTCTAAGATGATTAATTTATTATAATCCAAAACCTAGCCTCATCCTCAGGGAACTGTTTTCATGATTATCTACCTTGCATATGAATCGCAATGTTTCAACACGCGCCTGTAAATAGTGACCAGTGGCCGTATGCAAAATCCATAGATAATTATTAATGTACTGCTTTAACTACAGTGAACACCACTAATGTTCTGGGAGTTTCCCGTGGTTACCACACTGCGTTAACTAACGTAAGAATTATGCCCACGGCCACATGTCTAGTGAAGACAGCGCACAGAGGGCAGAAATCACGTGACCTTGCATTATTGTGCGGCATGTTTTATAGAAGCCTCTCATTATTGCTCAACATTGACGTTTCCTTATTATAATAATCCACTTTATATATAGATATTGTCAAAGCATTACAACAGTCATAGATATGAAAAAAATAAAAAAATAAAAAATATTCCAACTCCCCAGCAAATGAACAACAGCACATCATTATCAAAACAACAAAATAGAACATTATGTCTGCAACCAATTACATAAGGGGTAAACAAAACCAGATTTGAGTGTCAGAGGCAAAACAGTAAACAAATATTTCTCAACGGGCGAGTTTTTCTCTCACTCCACTGTGTTAGCCTAGCATTATTTTATACTCTAGTATCGCAGTGACACCAGATCGTCTGCTGGCATCTAACAAGGAAGGCAACTTTCATCTCTGGCTACTCAAATAACAGCACCACACTGTCTCTGTGATTGCCCACTGAGGAAGTAACTTTGCACTGTATTCACTTTCATAGCCACTCACAGCTTCTCATGTTGACCGATAGTGATAATTTAACACTGGTGGCCATAGCACCAAATTCCCAGTGATAAACACTATTGGTGTATGTCGGAGCTTCCATGCATGCGACCCAGTATGACACTGAGTCAGCGGAATGTCGCACCGACATGATCATACTGCAAGTTATTCATATTTCTGACCGAATACTCCGGTAGATATAACCCATTCAACTCTACTGGTCAATCACAGACGAGGTGCATAATATGCACCATAATCAAAAACATCAAAGGATGTTAATTTTACTATTTCTACTAGTGCTACAGCAGTACCGTTAATCATTGCCCTTAATCACTACATACTTCGGGCAATCGTTAAAATCTATCTCGAGCTGCAGTCTGACAGACAACCATAATATAACAATGGAGAACGGATGAATCAACATCATTCATCTTACTGAAACATTCAGCTGGAGTTATTTACTATGCAATAACTGTGCATTTATTGTATCCTTTCTGTAAACTCCCCACTTTCACAGCGAATTACGGGAAATCAGTACAATCTAATTTGCTATTAATGAACACAACCTGCATGAGCGGAGAGTTTTAATTTAATGTTTACATGATGCAATTAATTACCTTAGTCATTAAACTATTCTGTCAGTGAGTTTCTCACCTGTTCATACAGTGTCCATAAATGATTTCTAAAGTTCCATATTTTCTTAGATAAAAAAACTACAAAGGACAAACGGATTGAAAAACAAAATGTTTACAAATTATAAAACAATCCTTGAGCCACAGAGGTAGTATTTCTGAAAGGACCAAAAAAAAAAGTTATGTTTTTTACTTTGAGTTGCACAATAATTACAATTGCGCGTGACTGTGATGTTACATAGAGATGAACTTCTGGCAACATCGAAATAACTATTCTCAGCTGCACAGTATACTGAGAATCATCACACAGGAGAAAAAGGGGAGTCTTGTGTGAAAGGATAGGGAAAGGCCAGATGCTGGTATCACCACATCATGGACAGTAACTCGAAGAAATGGAATGGGTTGAACGAGCAGTATAGAGACAATGTCTGATAATAACATGGAAAAGAGATCGATTTTACCAGCGTTCACGGAAATCAAAGTATAAATCACACAGTGCATATGTCTGGCATATTATGTCCGTATCCATAGCCGCTTAGTTAGTGGTTGTTTCAGTTTCAGTTTAGCTTATAATGGGCACTTTGCTGTACTGAATATGTTTACAAACTGAATCATACTTAAAGATATCTGTGTGAACCTCATTTTGCTTTGTATCTATCGCTTATTAATAGTTTCATTTCACATAATTATTGTACCATCTGCATTCACAACTCCACTGTCATCCACTTCCATTCTGACACAGCTATTGAATGCTCTCCTTCTTTCTATCTCTTTCTCTTCACAAGCTATTTGTCCTTGTACACGTTCATGCTTTCTAATTAGTCACAATACAATGTTAGTTCACGTCACAGACTTTCATCAGAAGATGTTTCTAAGGCTAGTTGTTGATAATTGTGTAAAGTTTTGTGAACTTAATTGCGAATGATTCAACTTCTTGTTTCATACATTAGGTTTAGCAGTGTTTCTTTTTGGGGAGAACTATTATTAAAGTTTGCGAATCTGGGGCATAAAAGCAAAGCATGATATTCATATTTAATAACTTTACACATATCACATAATATTCTTCTTGAATATTCTCTTTTCTGCATCTGTCATGACCCCCTCTCTACCGATAAATTATGTGAGCGCCTTCTAAATTTATTGTAATTGACGTCCGTATGTATTTCTTTCTGATTTTCAAATAATAAACACAAACCCAAGTTTAATATATGTGTACAGTCTTCTGTCATTGAGTTCTACTACATCCATATGCTACTTTTGTAAAATACAAAGAAAAATATCCTTTAGACGTTGCTGGAACTGAGGAAATGTTCTGAAGATGCGTCTCGCGTGGCGGCGATGTTAATATCATTCAGTGACATGGCCGCTGTCAAAGCTGCGCCAATTGCACTTCCACCCTCTGCTTCTTGCAGTTTGAACTGTTAGGGAAGAAAGATTTCTGTAGAATTATACGACCAATAAAAATCTCCTGGGACTCAAATATGGAACTCTAATCCCTTCAGAAAATATCAATTATTGACAACAACAACAACAACAACAACAACAAAAGCAACAACAACAACACAAACGATAACAACAACAACAACAACAACAACAACAAGAACATCAATACGGAACAGATCTTTCTCCAGTTTCAGCTGAAATTGGGGAATATTTTAAGGACCATTAAGTAATATTGATATTTTAAAATATCCAAAAACACTAAAGAGTATCTGATGACACCTAAGTTTAAATCAATTCCTGATCATTTCTCTATGTAATGTCAATAATTTCTATCCGAAGGAAAAAAGCTAACGCATTTACTAACACAAATAAATAGACTTCTCACAAGATGTTCATACACCGATTCTGTAATGACATCTTCCAAGGGTTTACTTTTATAAATTGGAAAACGTTGGGCTACATACGTGTAATTCTGGCTTGATTAACTCTTTTATTTTTTGTTCCAAGAGCTGTTGCATCCTGCGGTGGTATCTGTACAATGAACCATCCACAGCTATCGTTACACTTGTCTTGTTCAGTCGGTTGACAAGAGTGGCTAAGGCTGTGTCCAAAAAATGGAAGTCAGCATATGATAAGCATGCATTATAAGTATGCACTGATAAACAGTATCATTTTCCTCCTTTTCTTGTTTCCCACACAATGAATTTATTAGTATTTAACAATATTGATAACTGCGTGTACCCTTCCTAAAAGTGCAACATGGTGTCTTCCCAAGCTTGACTTCAGGACATATTAATGCCATCTCAGTGCAATAATAGATCTTCCAGTCAAGACAGAAAAAAGACAGTTTTCATGAAACAGAAACATAAAACATTACTATCGATTGTTAGACATTCCAATTCTGTAATCCCATCAGATTCAAAACGGTGTGGGTTTAGCAGGTTTATCAATGTAAACTCAAACCATAACGTTAACGGTATGATGAAATCGGCCATGTGCATAACACCAAACTTTACAGGAGAGCTAAAAAACTGAATTAATTAAAGAATTCTGCACAAATGACTGTACTACTTAATTCAAATAGTATAAAAATACTTTCTCCTCTTACGTTTCTTATAATAATGTTTAACATTGGCAATTTTCAGAGAAAACAGCTTTTGAAAATAAAATGTTGGATATGGCCGAAGTCAAGTGGCATCATAAAATCAGCCAAGCTACATTTACCGTGCGGGCTGAAATCATCATGCCGGATCGGGGTCAGCCGCGGATTAACAGTGTCGGCCAAGCGACATCTATCGCGCTGGCTGAATTCATCATGCCGAATTGGGGGTCGACCGTGGTAGATAGCCGACAGTTTGACGATAAATTAATAGGCTTTTATGAACTAACATAACATTGTGGACGGAAGCTTTAACATCAACAACAAGAGACAACCAAAACAATCACAACACACGGTGATCAACAGTGCAACAGCGACAGCAACAACAATAACTAACAATTAAACATTTATAACATAAATGAACAAAGAGATTCAAACATAATATTTTAATGAAACGATCAATCTTCTTTAGAAATGAATGAGGGAAAGATGATAATGATGGAGATGATGAACGATGATGGTGGTGAGGACTGTGGTGATGGTGGTGGTGATGATGATTATGATGATGATGATGGTTATGACAATGGCGATAAAATATGGCTGGAAAATTAAACATTTGTTTCACTTTATGAAAACAAAGGAATAAAAACAAAACAAAAAAAATATCCTTTAGATTAACCGACAAAAACATAGGTATCATAGGTTTTATATTTTCCATAAAACATAATCATAAATCTGTTCATAACTTAAGCCTTGACTTTATCTATCTTCTCACCCTTC
>JAWQUT010001060.1:24338-49542 GCA_033807755.1 Ellobium chinense | reverse complement strand
TACATAAGGGGTAAACAAAACCAGATTTGAGTGTCAGAGGCAAAACAGTAAACAAATATTTCTCAACGGGCGAGTTTTTCTCTCACTCCACTATGTTAGCCTAGCATTATTTTATACCCTATTATCGCAGTGACACCTGATCGTCTGCTGGCATCTAATAAAGAAGGCAACGTTCATCTCTGGCTACTCAAATAACTGCACCACACTTTTTCTGTGATTGCCCTTTGCACTGTATTCACTTTCATAGCCACTCACAGCTTCTCATGTTGACCGATAGTGATATTTTAACACTGGTGGCCATAGCACCAAATTCCCAGTGATAAACACTATTGGTGTATGTCGGAGCTTCCATGCATGCGACCCAGTATGACACTGAGTCAGCGGAATTTCGCACCGACATGATCATACTGCAAGTTATGCATAGTTCTGACCGAATACTCCGGTAGATATAACCCATTCAACTCTACTGGCCAATCACAGACGAGGTGCATAATAGTTCTATAGCAGTACCGTTAATCATTGCCCTTACTCACTCAATACTTCAGGCATTTGTTAAAATTTATCTCGAGCTGCAGTCTGACTGACAACCATAATATAAAAATGGAGAACAGATGAATCAAGGTCATTTACCTTACTGAAATATTCAGCTAGAGTTATTTACTCTGCAATAACTGTGCATTTATTGTATCCTTTCTGTAAACTCCCCACTTTCACAGCGAATTACGGGCAATCAGTACAATCTAATTTGCTATTAATGAACACAACCTGCAGGAGCGGAGAGTTTTAAAAATGTTTTCATGATGCAATTAATTACCTTATTGTAAAACATTAAACTATTCTGTCAGTGAGTTTCTCACCTGTTTATACAGTGTCCATAAATGATTTCTAAAGTTCCTGAACATATTTTCTTAGATAAAAGAAAATACAAAGGACAAAAGGATTGAAAAACAAAATGTTTACAAATTATAAAACAATCATTGAGCCGCAGATGTAGTATTTCTGAAAGGGCCAAAAAACAAAGTTATGTTTTTTTTACTTTTAGTTGCACAATAATTACAATTGCGCGTCACTTTGATGTCACATAGAGATGAACTTCTCGCAACATCGAAATAACTATTCTCAGTTACACAATATACTGAGAATCATCACACAGGAGAGAAAGGGGAGTCTTGTGTGAATGGGTAAGGAAAGGCCAGATGCTGGTATCACCATACCATGGACAGGTACTCGAAGAAATGGAGTGGGTTGGAAGAGCAGTATAGAGACAATTACTGATAATAACATGTACAACTTGTACTACAAGAGAACGATTTTACCAGCGTTCACGGAAATGAAAGTATAAATCACACAGTGCATATGCCTGGCATATTATGTCCGTATCCATAGCCGTTTAGTTAGTGATTGTTTCAGTTTCAGTTTAGCTTATAATGGACACTTTGCTGTACTGAATATGTTTACAAATTGAATCATACTTAACGATATCTGTGTGAACCTAATTTTGCTTTGTATCTATCAATTATTAATCGTTTCATTTCGCATAATTATTGTACCATCTGCTTTCACAACTCCACTGTTATCCACTTCCATTCTGACACAGCTATTGAATGCTCTCCTTCTTTCTATCTCTTTCTCTTCACAAGCTATTTGTCATTGTACACGTTCATGCTTTCTAATTAGTTACAATACAATGTCAGTTCACGTCACAGGCATTCACCAGAATATGTTTCTAAGGCTAGTTGTTGATAATTGTGTAAAGTTTTGTGAACTTAATTGCGAATGATTCAACTTCTTGTTTCATACATTAGGTTTAGCAGTGTTTCTTTTTGGGGAGAACTATTATTAAAGTTTGCGAATCTGGGGCATAAAAGCAAAGCATGATATTCATATTTAATAACTTTACACATATCACATAATATTCTTCTTGAATATTCTGTTTTCTGCATCTGCCACGACCCCCTCTCTACCGATAAATTATGTGAGCGCCTTCTAAATTTATTGTAATTGACGTCCGTATGTATTTCTTTTTGGTTTTCAAATAACAAACACAAACCCAAGTTTTTTTTATATGTGTACAATCTTCTGTCGTTGAGTTCTACTGCATCCATATGCTACTTTTGTAAAATACAAAGCAAAGAAAAAAATCCTTAGACGTTGCTGGAACTGATGAAATGTTCTGAAGATGCGTCTTGCTTGGCGGCGATGTTAATATCATTCAGTGACATGGCCGCTGTCAAAGCTGCACCAATTGCACTTCCACCTTCTGCTTCTTGCAGTTTGAACTGTTAGGGAAGAAAGATTTCTGTAGAATTAAACGACCAAGAAAAATCTACTGGGACTCAAATATGGAACTCTAAGCCCTTCAGAAAATATCAATTACTGACAACAACAACAACAACAACAACAACAACAACAACAACAACAACAACAACAACAACATCAGCAACAACAACAACAAAAGCAACAACAACAACAACACAAACGACAACAACACAAACGATAACAACAACAACAACAACAACAATATCAATACGGAACAGATCTTTCTCCAGTTTCAGCTGAAATTGGGGAATATTTTAAGGACCATTAAGTAATATTGATATTTTAAAATATCAAAAAAATACTAAAAAGTATCTGGTGACACCTAAGTTAAGTCAATTTCTGGTCATTTCTCTATGTAATGTCAATAATTTCTATCCGAAGGAAAAAAGCTAACGCATTTACTAACACAAATAAATAGACTTCTCACAAAATGTTCATACACCGATTCTGTAATGACATCTTCTAAGGGTTTACTTTTATAATCTGGGAAACATTGGGCTACATACGTGTAGTCCTGGCTTGATTAACTCTTTTATTTTTTGTTCCAAGAGCTGTTGCATCCTGCGGTGGTACCTGTACAATGAACCATCCACAGCTATCGTTACACTTGGCTTGTTCAGTCGGTTGACAAGAGTGGCTAAGGCTGTGTTCAAAAATAGAAGTCAGCATATGATAAGCTTGCATTATAAGTATGTACTGATAAACAGTATCATTTTCCTCCTTTTCTTGTTTTTCACACAATGAATTTATTAGTATTTAACAATACTGATAACTGCTTGTACCCTTCGTAAAAGTGCAACAGGGTCTCTTCCCCAGCTTGACTTCAGGACATATTAATGCTATTTCAGTGCAATAATAGATCTTCCAGTCATGACAGAAAAAAGACAGTTTTCATGAAACAGAAACATAAAACATTACTATCAATTAGACAATCCAATTCTGTAAACCCATCAGATTCAAAACGTTGTGGGTTTAGCACGTTTATCAATGTAAACTCAAACCATAACTGAGGTATGTAGGCGAACATAATTTTTTTTACATTGTCTGTCTTTCTCTTTCTCTCTCTCTCTCTCTTTCACACACACACACACGCACAAGCACACGCACACACATGCACACGCACACACGCACACACATGCACACGCACACACGCACTGTCAACAATCTCAATGAACATAATATAATTATGGTTAGTTAACAACTGATTCTGACTTAACAAAATAAGTACTGCAAATCTATGAACGTTTAATAAATACATTTACCAGGCAACTTACCAGCAGCAGCAAGAAATGCAGCTCGCTCTGAAATTAAAGTGCAAACGAGTCTAACAGTGTCAGTGTCCTCTTTTGTGCAGCCTTCTAGTTGCAGGTCATTCAAGACACGTTTTGTACTTTGGTAGAAATCATCAGGGTCACTGCATTCAGAAATAAAATCAATTGAAGCGCTTGTATCTTACACCAAGGCTGAAAACATGCTGTCATGAATCTATCAGTATTGTTATAAGCCCTCAAATACATTCTCAGAAACATGTGGATTTGACCAATTTCTATTTTTAGCTTATTCTGTATCTTGACTCAACAAAGGGCATCCACATGTTTAAATCTGAGTTGTTGACAATAGTATATTACAAGAAAAATAGAGATATAGCCTTGTGTCCTTTGTTTTCGGACTACTGATTATCTGGTGCAGTTACAAGGTTAGTAGATGCTACTTTCCCTTTTCTCTGCTGGTTCATTACAGTGCGGCATGGATCATTTTTATTCTTCTGTTGGTAAGATGTAAACAGCTGTGTCAATGGTTCATGACCAAGACAGCTGTGTGAAAATCCTGCACATAGGCGATATTTTATTATAATTGTGCCTGCAAAGGGNGGGGGGGGGGGGCGGCTCTGATAAGCAATTTAGTCTCATGCCAAGGTTTTAACAAGGTTTAACAAAGTGTATTGGAAAAACAAGTCCAAATCATAAAGTGGTATAGGACCAAACATTGAAAATAAGAGTACAGATAGAAGATCCAAAATTTATTCATCAGTAAAGCAAAATAGCTTTCGACCAGTCAACACATCAGTCCATCGATCAATCACTCATTTATCACTCAATTACTCAGCCCATTCTTTCTGCCACTCAAATCTAGAGTACAGGGCACACACGTGGAATAATAAATACTATACAATAAAGTTAACAGATTCAAATCAAAACATATTTCAGCAGAAGACAAAGAGTTTTGTAAAACCTAACAAAGATCATAAACACCCCCAAAAAAATTCATCAGCGGCGCAGATGAAAAGGGCTTTGTAGTATTCACTGACGTAGGAGAATGAGACCGCTTTAAAATTGAACTAATCATACATCCGATTTGAAAAACGTACTTATATTTTAATGCGAAACATAAATCTCAATAATAATAATGCCGATATGTGCTAGTGGCCAGTACCGAACGTCTGAACATTACCGCCAAGAGCCGATGGAAGTAACGGGTTGTTGTCAGATTTAGGATTTCTCTCGAAATGTAATAGTTTGTTGTTTGTTTGTTTGGTTTTTTTTTTCTTTTCTGCCGCGAATCGATCAAACACACCAGACCGGATGAAGGATCGATGTTACTGCATTTAGGATTTGATCCTAATTCCAATTCCATACAAATAAATGGAATGCAATACAATTCCAGTCCGATAAATTCCAAATTAAGTCCAAACCTGCACAACTCCACCATGCCACCTCCCTTTTTCCATCCGTTAAGTCTGTCTATCTGTCTGTCTGTCTGTCTGTCTGTCTGTCTGTCTGTCTGTCTGTCTGTCTGTCTGTCTGTCTGTCTGTCTGTCTGTCTGTCTGTCTGTCTGTCTGTCTGTTTTGTTCGCCTTGTTAATAGTTATCACTTAGGGAAGACATAATATTATCTGCCAAAACGTGTGTGCATTGTATTTAATTGGATATGTTTGTTCATTTACAAAGTTTGTCTTTTTAGCTTTATTGCGAGCTTTATATTTTTTCTTCCTTGTTTTCCCTTGTTGTCCTAGCTGTATTTGTATCGAATATCAGTACAGGTTACCTAGGTATCCTGAAGGTTACACAATTAACTGTATTAATTTTGAAATCACTTGAGTTTGACTTGCTCGTAAGGATGATATATTTAGCACAATTCTCTCCCTCTCAGGGGCACTGTACCTCATATGTGGCATGTTCTAATGCATTTTGTCACATCCCTTGTCAGTTTAGGTTAAGTTAAGGCAGCAAACAGCACTATTTCAGGTAGAAATGTTTGAAAAGATAGTGGCTGCCAACGGGCTAACCCTCTGTCTTCTTGAAATAGCTGAGGCCTTTAGGCGTCATGGGGATGGATCAAACGAAGAGACAGCAAAAGCATTTATGTCTCATGGGCTATTACAAGTGGTGTACTTTTTTTAGATCAGGTACCTAGCTCCATTACTGGTGAGTGGGAATAGCCAACGAAAACTAGGGCTGGAGTGACGGCCGTTAACAGTACATAGTAATATATAGCAAACAGATTTGGGAGAATGTAACCTTACGTCCTTACCTCTCAATTTCACAGATATGTTTGGTTAGGAAACTGCCTTTCTTGAGCAGATGGCAATCATAGATGCCGTGTTTAAAGAGATCCTTAAAGAGAAGTCCCTCTCGACTAAGTCTCTCCAACACAACCCTCACAATCTCGCCTAGATACATGCCAGATATCATCTTCTCCATCCTGGAGTGGTAGAGTGGTGGACCATTTGGAAACAAATCAATAAAGCGCAAAAGCGACGTCGTTCATGAAAGCCAGCATTAACTGAAGTGTTAAACAAGAAGAACATAAAGAATAAGCTTCTATAAACTGACTACATTATTATAGAAATCAAGTAGGATAAAGTGGAAAGTGCTCAAGAAGACAAATGCAGAGAGAAAATGAAAGAAGGAAAGAAAGTCATGTGGTGGGAATCGAACCCGCGACCTCTGCGTCGGCACCCATCGCCTTGCCGTCAGTTCGGAATTAGGTAGATGTCTATACACGACCACGCCGCCACTCCAAAAAAAGTGGCTTGGTGGCCGGGGTCTTTCCCGAAGCCGAATAGGCACGAGACTCACACACACCACTAGCTCTCCCGCCCCCCTCTTCAATGCTAGTCCTCTGTTCGGCTTCGGGAAAGACCCCGGCCACTAAGCCACTTTTTTTTGGAGTGGCGGCGTGGTCGTGTATAGACATCTACCTAATTCCGAACTGACGGCAAGGCGATGGGTGCCGACGCAGAGGTCGCGGGTTCGATTCCCACCACATGACCTTCTTTCCTTCTTTCATTTTCTCTCTGCATTTGTCTTCTTGAGCACTTTCCACTTTATCCTACTTGATTTCTATAAGCCAGTGCTCCGTTTCACCCTTGTATTATTACATTATTATAACAGAATAAAGCGTCATAATATACATTTCATGTTGCTATCTTCGCTCGCTAATAGATCCGATGAAATGAAATCACCTAAAATGTATCAGTCGTGTGGAGCAAACTTTTGAAATACTATTCTTCGGCGTTGATAGAAATTAACAGCTCCTTGGCCAAATATTCTTTAAAAGACAGAATGCAGCCACATGTCTATAGGATAAGATTATTATGTCTCTTTACGAAGTCTCTTTGTAAAATCTTTCAAGCGTGCCCAGGCGTAACAGTGCTATAGTTTGTTAACAAGTTTAAAGTGGTAAGACCAAGTTTAATGTATGATTGCTATAGCTGTGAAAAGTATGTTATTTCTTATCTCTTGCAGACGACTGGAAACACAGCCACTTTCTGAACCGAGCATCCGGACCAACCGTGAACTCTAAGAGAGATAGAGAAATAATGTACCTTTGATGGCCAGGGTTGTCAGAGTTATCGTCTACCTCTCTGTCATATTCTGTCCTGAAAAAATCCAGATTGTCATTGTCTCCAAGACTTCCCCATTCAGTACTGACGACAACCTACCAGAGAAGAGGAATGGTGTATGGCTAAAATATTTTCAGGTTGACATTTCGCTATGACACAATAGAAGAGAAAATTACTGATTATTTTTAACTATGTCAATCAATATATAATTTGATTTACCTATCACTAGTATGCAAACTCGGCTACTGGGCTATTAAACACAAGTTTCTGTGAGTGCGGAAAGGCAGGGGGTAGTGAGTGGGCGTAACTTGTGTACTTAATGTCAGATCGCCATTTGAATACACTGACCTCATTGTGGACCGTGCAGCTGAAGAACTTTAACTGTTGGACTGCTGCTTTAAATAACTCGCGTAGGAGGTCATGCTTAAATTTTCCCAACAGGGAGGTGTGTTAATGTAAAATGCCGAATAGATTACTATGAAGGTTACACAAGCGCATTAATTTTGAGGTCGCTACGGTTGAACTTACATAGAAGGGTGATCTATTTATAACACTTTTTTTTCTCCTCTCAGGGTCTTAGCGACCTTAGCTGTGGCCTGTTCTAATGCATTTGTCACTTCCCTGGCCAGTTTAGGTTAAATTAAAACAGCACTATTTGGGGTCAGAGGTTTGAAAAGATAGGGGCTGCCAATGAGCTAAGCCTTTTTCTCTTGAAATAGCCTGAGGCCACAAGTGGCTTTTCATAGAGGTGGCTCAAACGAGGAGACATAGCAAAAAAACTTTACTTGTTATGAATTATTAAAAGTAATGTATTTTTTTTTTAGATCAGGTGCTTATTTCCATTATTGGGGAGTGGGAATAGCCAACGAAAATTAGAATGACGGCAATGGACAGTACATAGTAAAATATTGCAAAAAGATGTGGGCATGTGTAATCTACCGCATTTTATGAAAGTCTTCTAATGATGCGTAGAGAGATTAGTGTTCACTGTAACGAAATTATTAACAGTGTATCACGAAACTGATAAAAACTATGGGTGGAAGACCAAACAGTCAATGGTAGGATGCGACTTGATCCAGAATGCACACGTGGCAGAAACGGAAAATTAATAATTTAGTTTCCAATTATTATGGACATGATAAAAATAAACTTGCTATTTAAAACAAAATATTTTTTTTAATCAATCCTATGATTTACTCAAGACTTTAGCAAGCCCATAATGACAGACAAAGAGTAATAACCCAACAGATAACCCAACCTGTTTCGACTGGGGATGATAAGCATTATCTCCATTCCATGTTTCTGTCTTGACAGGATCCTCCACGTAACAGACATTGTAACCAGTTCCCAGAACCATTCCAATTAAACATTCTAGATCTCCATGTGCCACCGACATCAATGTGCTGACAGAATTATGTACAACCGCTACTGTCTTCACCTTACAGTTCTGGAAGAAGTAAACATTTAAAACGTATCACGCCTTCAGGGCAATTTCTAAGTATGTTGTGTGCACCTGTACTGGAAGTCACTCTCCCATACCCCACAAAAAGGCAAGTTATACTTGACCTATTTGACTTCTAATTTTGTCGATAATAAAGCACAAAATATGACAGATAGACATGCTCCTAAATTTCTATCATGGGCTGAAGATCGAGGTTGATCCAGAAATAAATAATACATACATATGCACTGAAAAGTATTTGTTAAGGCGTTCATATTAGAATTGAGCCTTATCATAGCTTGCACTGCTCCCCTCTAAACTTGTAGCATAACAACAAATGTGCATGTGAATAAATTGATTTGCTCTTACATTATTTTCCTACACTTCAAATTACGTGAGATTCGAAGTGTTCCTCGTTAGTTTCGTAGAACATTAAAAAAATCCCTTCGATCATGTAAGCATTATCATAGCCTGCACTGCTCTAAACTATAGAAAGAGGACACAATCATTAATGATTGCCATCTACTCTCTTAGGACTTTATCATAGAGAATGCTCTCATGACCTACAGAACTATCAGGAAGTTAGTCTCATGCATGTGACAATACAAATATTACATTAATTAGACATTGACTCACCCCTCTTTTGTCAAATGCCTTCTCCAGAAGCTCACAGATATCCTGGCCAATAAGGTCATCACATTTAAAACCGTTGGTCCACTTGATCAGCCGAGCTTTATCGAGACTATTGTGATCGCGTTGGCATGGGAATGAAACGGCACAACCCAGTGCAACTTGGTCGTGGATTAGGGTAAGGTGTGAGATGAAATCATGTGTGCAGTCGGCAATGAAGTCAATGAGCTTAAAGATACAAAAGAACAGTTGAGTATTTCTAAATTCATTTTGTATGAAGGGCAATGCGAGAAACTGAAATAAATATAAACAAGAATGGAATCTAACATCGCCGTTATCAATAGTGTCTCAGCTGTGTGGAGACCTGATTATTTATCACTGACTCTTAGATCTACACTCATTATAGAATACAGAAAAAAAATTTTTTTTTTTCGTTCCCGTGAACCCGTAGTTTCAGGTAAATAGTATTTTTTTACCGCCCCACTTTTATCTTTTAATCCACTGCACAGAGGCCTATTGTTTGGAACATTGTCCCTTATTTTGTTGACTAACAAGCAGGTTAGCCGTTATCATCAAAGATTCAGATTGCCATATTTCACAATGTTTTCCCCACTGTAACAATGTTACTTAATATGGACTTATAGCTGTCACTGGAAATAACAGAAGCAGGCAAATGGACAGTCAACCATACAAATGAACAGACACACAAAATGTGGACAGTCAGATAGACAGATAAACATATAAACATCGTAAAAGGTTACATATTCAAACCCATATAGGTCAAATAAAAAATGTTGCAGAGAAGTCAGTCGTAATATTAATGGTTGGGGCTTTTATTTTGGAATTCATGTAGACTTATCATTTCCAAACTGTCCTTTTCAACTGGACAGAAGGTATTTAATTAGAAGTGTATGGTTGACGAATTTCACAGTGTTTTGCACTGTCAGGGGACATTTAGAAATAAAAACATAATATTATGCNCGGAATTGGCATTTGTCTTCAGACACTTCTCCATCCATCTTTTCCTTTGTACTTTTTACATAAAACCAAGACATGAAAGTCGTCACATGTGTCATTTTTACATTTCATCTTGCCAGAGCCTGTTCCTGTTCCACCTCCCTGTCTCTGTTGGGAGATAATGATTGGAGGTTCGAAAACGAATCAGTTTAATCCGTTATTTTTTATTAAGCAGGAATGAATTAGGCTCAGGGGGAAATGTGTCAAAGGTAGATTTGTAAACGTAATGACTGCTGGGATCAATCTTGTCTTTCCACTTTTGGATAAATATGTCTTCCAACTGTTGCTTAAACAGGGCTCTGTGCGAGTTAACATTTTCCTGGTCAAATACATTTTGGAATGTAAAACGTAGGTGAATTCTATTCAATGTAACCCATGAAGGTGTTCAATTTAGTTTCAGTTTAGTTCATATATTAGGCCGAAGCCAATCACATAACAACATATAAAAAAAAAACAAACAATGTTAATTGCTTAGTTTACTACATCGACGTCATTTCTCCCAGCTTATATTACAACATTCTATGTTTGATCATGACTGAGAGTGGGACCTCGCCAATGTCTCCAAGGATCATGTAATCTGAGGTTAATCGTTTTGTTTTACTTTTATCTTAAGAAGCTGAGTCGTATTATTTCCAACAAAGAATAGTTGGCGAATTTTTACACTACAGAGTCATATAATAATACAGGCATCTTTAGGGCATTTACGAAATGGATCTGATATTCAACGCTTAAATTGGGTCGTCTTGGCTCATTTAGCAGATGGTACATAGCATGTTTTTTCCTTCTTTAACACTATGCACTTGTTTTGATAAATCTTTTTTGTTTTTGGCAATGACCACTTCTAAATATTATATTTCATTGATAATTTCAACGTTAAGCCTGAAAAAATGAACCAATCTGATCTAATTCTGCCAATGATGCGAATTTGTGTTTTATCAGTGTTAACCTTGAGTTTCAATATCTCACAATGGTTTGAATACTCGTTCAAAGAATGCTGTGAGTCCGTCGCACTGCTGGCAAAAATTGCTGTGTCGTCAGCAAACAATACAAAGAGCAGATTTTACAATGCATTTTATATCTTCCTCCTGGGGTGCATTTAGATGCTTCAGTTTGTATTCAAGGATATACACAGCTAGTCAACGTGATCATGACTAACGCTAAAAGTGTAGGTTTATCTGACGGCATTGAAACACCCAAAGCATCCAGAAAATGTGTATTAGATCTGATCTTCGGCAAAACACATGTGCTAGGTTTATCAACATCAACACTCATTACTAGAATGGTCTTTATTGGTATGAACAATGAATTTTTAAAAACGGGATGAAGATACTTACTGACAACAGATTACAAACCTATGACTTTTGACCTGTACGCCATGAACTATGGCCTTTATTTCAGAAAATTAAAAACGAGTCGGTTGTAACAGAAGGTTTACAAATCATACAATCTGAAGCCTCTAAAAAATTAAAACTGCTACGGAACTCAGTTTTGTCAAAAAAAAAAAACAAACCAAAGAGATGGCGGCATGTCAGATTTCATGGGTGTAGGTGGCTTTTCAATGAACTGGGAACATTATCTTTGTTAATAGCATGACGATAACAATGGAGTTAAAGGACCAAGTGAAGAAAATCTAATAGGGAGATGGGTTGTTGCAGACAATACTAACGGCCTAATTTGAGAAGTATAAATACCTGGTCTCCTGTTCCTGTCTTTACTTCCGTGGGGATCAGATACGTTTTCCTACGAACAATGTCCATGTCTTTTCCTTGAAGCTGTAGGAACAGTATTCTTACTTTCGCTCCTCCCAGGTCCAGTACCATAAATTCTCCTAATTTTCAATGTCATAAGAAACGGGAAAGGGCTCAGTAATTTAAAGAACAAACTCAGATCAATTCTCAGAAATAACTGAGAATGATGACAGTCACGTCTGGACGAATATTATTATGGTACGTGACGATTGTGTTCAGAGACAGTCTAGGGTAATCGAGTTCAGAACAAAAATCTGAAAACTTTGGTGGCATTTTGTATGCAGCATTTGTGTTTAAGATGATGCTGAAAAACAAATATGCTGCGAGCATCCAGTGCTTGAGAAACGGTTCATGTCGTATTATTTGAATGTGAACAGTAAAAAGAGCACAAAACGTATCTATGAAACATGAAAGCTGATTATTGTAATTAATTGTAAGATTATGGACTAAGAGAGATAGCCCTGTTTACACTTAGCATTTTGAGAAAGGGATTGAGAAATAGAGCAAAAGAGAGAGAGTGTGTTTGAGACAGACAAACAGACAGATGGACAGACAGACAGGACGAGGCAGGAGAGAGACAGAGGGACAGAGCGAAAGAGGATATATACATAGAGACAGAGAACGTGAGAAAGATAGAGAGAGCGAGGGTGACAAAATAATATTCAAGAATACGAATTCGTAATTATACACACTTACCTGGACCATTGGGCAGTGCCTTTATTGTAGGAAATGTGATAACGTCTGCCTGTGTATTTGGGTTTCGCCTGAAACCCCGACTCATCTCGTCCTTTAACAGTTGCATAATACCCTCGCACTTGGAGTTGGAGAGCTTTAACCCTTCCAAATACGAGTCAATCTGAATTATAGGAAACATAATAATGAAACAATAGCAGACTACCGCTTCGGCCCTCTTAGGGAGAGCTACCATGTCGAATAACTGAAACTCATTGTGATATTATTTTGTTCCCGATGCCTTTAAGAACCGATATCCTAAGTCGTTTTTTTTTTTTTTTNGTTTTTTTTTTTTTTTCGCTTGCTTCGAATAAACGATTATAGTTATTGTGTGGAGTTTTTGGAAGGTGAGTTCGCCCAGTTTTCGATATTTATCGAGGCGTTTGCCTTTGAAATTACTGTTCATATTTGTCTTCTGTACACAATATTTATGCCTCCTTACTTCGGTATGAGGGAGCTGGCCTTGATCAAACCTGTGTTCATCCAATCACAGGATTTGCTGTAACTATTTTTTGTAGGTCGTTAAAGATTCTGCCTGGATTAAGTCACAGCAAGTATACTATATATAGTATATAATATAAGATTATAAAAAAAACTCGTGGAATTTTGTAGGAGCCATATCTCGATTATTTGTGCACCAACCAACCCAAAATTTTGCATACACCTTCCTTTTAGTCTGAAGGTGTTTCTTTTAATAATTTCTTTGCCTTAAAAGGTCCGTTAGTATTATTTTGATATTTACGTAAATTTTCTGTCTTTCGTGAGTAAGGTCCGGGGTCGGTGTTTTTGAATTGACCATGCATCATTGCTGTTTGCTGTGCGCCCCTGAAATGTTTACTTCCTGTCCGCGAAATCGAAAACGAGTTGCATGAGATGCTGGGTCGAACTATCTGTATTAGCAGAGTCAATCGCCAGAGTGAACATAACTATCGTACGAAATGGAACAGAATCAATAGAATGAACATGACTTTGGCCGTGTGAACTTCCGGTGCAAATACTGGTGCTTTTCGATAGAATGAAATAGCACTCTGTGTAAAATCTACAACTGAACTGCAGAACCTTGCCTCATTCGATAGATTTTACTATGTTTGCTTTTGAGGTTGCGCCAAGATATGGGGGGAAACACTGTAGTCTATATGTGCGGCCAGATCATACGTTATGGCAAGCTGTGTACACATGAGGATAAGGATGGACATATTTTATCCTCAGAAAGTTGTGTCATATTAAAAAGCTCACATCCTTGGCCACGTGAAACTGGTTTCAAAATTAACGCAATGTTGAGACATATTTTCCATTACTTGACTGAGCAATTCACTGGGCATATATGGTATATTTAATGTTGCCACTGGATTCCTTGACCTTAGAAACCTCAGTCTAGACACCAAAATCATTATTCTAGACCTATTTTTATGAAAACTACAACCGCATACTGCATTTTTAAGGCCGACATGGTCATCTTGGATCTGGCCTGGTTTCCGGATCTCAGATTTTGGTAGACTTTATTTCCGTTGCTCACCACACCTACTTGAACCGTAAACCGTTGAGAAACCATTTGTTAGAATTTTTGGAGGCGCAATCGTATACCTACTTGCCTAAATGATAACCGAAATCTTTAATCTCTACAGAAAATGGAATTATATTTGTCGAACTTGAATTGTTATGATCTATCAGTGTAAGCATCAAATTGTTAACTCTATAAGTTTGACAGTTTTTCTTTCACTATGAGGCAGTGTCGTATCTGGCCGCACTTCTTTTCACTTTCAGACAAGGATGGATTCAAAGGCGTGCTCTTCAAAAAGATCTTGTCTATGTTAAACGGACGGATCTTTCTTTCCGGAATATCCATGATAGTGTTGTGTCATTGCTGAAACTGAACTTAGCTCAACCGATTTGGGCGTGTGATGCTGTCTCTCTTAGATGATCAAAAAGCTTGCAAGACTTGGTGTACGTGTCAGGGTAGTTATCATGTACTAAGCTTTCAATTTCGAAAATTTTGAGACGACCTCTGGTAGTAAATGAAAGACGTTTATCGTCTAACTTGTGGTTATTCAGATGCTCAGAGGACAGACAATGGTTTCAGTCTGAATCTTTGCTTCACGTATAATTCTGCCTTGAGACGATTTTAGTACCAGGATTTCTGTTTGTTCGTTCAGTTTCGGTTCTTTTACTCTGTAGAATTCGGATTGCTCATTGATAGTTATTAAGATCTCTTCATCTATTTTCAGTTGGTAGGCGTAATGATCGGCAATCTGCACAAGAATGTTGTTATTTCTTGAGCATACTTCGTTTTCATCTACTTCATAGCCGTGAAACTGACGTTATTATTCTGATGGTGAAGCCTTTCCTTTTTCCATATGAAGGCATAAAGATCTTCTCGACGCTTATCTTACTATAGCATCGTCGGTATTTATTAGAAGGAACGGGTGAAATAATTGGTGCTTTGCGTAGAAAGTTATGCGGGGATTTAATATGCTAATACCTCCGCTAGATCTAGGGGTAAAAAGAAAGAATCTTGTAGACGTAGAATTCAGTCCAAACAGGGAACGGACACGATCCACGATGAGAGAGAGAGAGAGAGANGAGAGAGAGAGAGAGAGAGAGAGAGAGAGAGAGAGAGAGAGAGAGAGAGAGAGCATCCTCCACGATTTACCTTTTCTAGCGTACCTTCCTGGAACATATTATTCTCCGAGTTGTCTGTAGAGAGAAATTGAAATGAAAATACTTTCACATCTTCTGACAAAAGTGTTTATGAACATAAACAGCAATCTTCTCTTTTGATGAAATCTTCCGACAGAAAGGCTCATAATGGTATAATATAAGCCCATATCATTATGTTGGTAAGCCGCTTCCCACAAAGCACTTTAATGCATTTAGCAGCAAGTGGAGAAAGGTGGTAAATGGTTATGGCGGTATGATGTATGTTTACTATACATGTTGCTACTAGAAGGGGAAGAAGCACTTGTTCCCCGACTAGCCTAATATTTAGAAAAGCAAAAATGGCTTATAACAAGAAAGAAAGGAAACAACGAAATATATTATGCAGATCTCCTATTGAGTTCTTCTGTCAAAAGATATTGATAAGGCTAAGCCTTTTTCTACGAAAATGGGTGTCTATATTTCGCAAAATGTAACAATTTGTGGTTGGGAGATTGCTATCCACATTTACATAATGGGCATGCAAAAATAAAAATAAAATAAAAATAATAACAACAACAACAACAACAACAACAACAAATTGGCGGCAAAATATATAATAGACACATTTGCTGGACGTGAGCAGTTGTATTAAAACTTAGTAAGCGGTAAAACAGTGTTGATCTAATTCTAGATACACATAATATTATATATATAATAACGTACGATATTTATGAATTAAAACGTATCATTATTATTTTATTTTAATTACACCAGACACATAGCTAAATTTCCAGTTTGTGCGAAACTTTTATCTTGGTGCGCTTGATATATTATTAATTGAATTGACAAATCCGTACTCTTACAACAAGGTGATAGTAATTGCATTTGATGTTCCCTCTGCATTATGTACGTAGATCTAACATCCAACGCATGCTGATTGTATTCACTTTCCTCCTTTGGGTTATCACTCAGTCTGGCCCTGCAGTTATTGAGCAAATGTTCACGTCTCAAGTAACATCATGTAGTAACATGACGTGTGTAAAGCGAGCCATGGGCAGATTGCAAGCAGGTATACGTTTACTGTAAACTCTCAATGAAATCATTTCAGCGTGACGTCGTGATCTAGACTAGTTCGTTTTTGAAACGCTCTTCAATCTTCTCTAAAAAAAAAAAAATAATAATTGAGTGTAAACGAAGCTTCTGCGAAAGAGTCTAAACATAGTTTTGTTTGAGGTAGTGTAACTATAATATTGCATGCCTACTTTGTCCTATTGTTTGTTTGATTTTGATAGTTTTGTGGATGTGTTTATTGTGAATGTTTACTGTCTGGCCCTGTACCACTTAAATAACAAGTATGACCAATCTGAATGTACAATACCTTGAGATGAAGGTTGCGTTTGGCCTGGACTTGAGTACACACAAAAATTAGCAATGTAACTAGTAATATAGCGGTAATCCTGAGGACGCATCGTTAAACCGAAACTCAGACTCAAGCAAGCCACCATTTTTCATTGTGAAAATGAGCAGAGTAGCTGTGGCCTTAACTGAAACAGATGTGTTCTTACTGTTCGTGTGATTTTGATTGCAGAACTTACCTTCTGTATACGAAAGCAGGTGACCGGCTTCACCTCCCGCGTATTCGTCCACGTTTTGCACATCATGTAGTGAAACGTTAAACAGTCGTCTGATGATTTTGAAGAGCCGTTGCCGGCAAAACAAGAAAACAGCAATGATCCCCAAGAAAGTGACGGCAAGGAAGGTGACAGTCACGGTGACTCCTATTACACTATTAGTATGACAAGAGGGACTTTCACATCGACACTCGCCACATGAGCCATCGGGAGTTTCGTGGTTTCGACTGGACGTCGTGCTTGTGTCGTCCGTTTGATGATAATCAGAATCTGCTTCTGTACTTAACACAGGTTTACTGTCTGCCTCACATTTCATCCCTCCTGGAGTATCCACAACTATCATGTCTGGTTGAGGACAGCAGATTGTGTTATGAAACTGATCACAAGCTCTACCTTCGTATATTCCATCAGCTGGATTACATAATGTGCATGGTGAGCAACCAATGTTACCCTTATGGTAATCAAGCTTATAGTCTGTGTAAAAGCCATCTTCACATCCTATGATCGGTGGGTGTGTACTGTTACATTCGTTAATAATGGTTGCGTGTTTAGGCAGGTGATGACGTTCAGACGGTGTCTGGCATGGCCAACATTCAGTCATGCAATGATGGTCTAGAGACATGAATGTACTTGTGGGACAGGGCTTACATAAATACGAATCGAAGTCAAAGTAGTGTCCTTGTCTACAGAACCAATAAGTTTCCCAGCACACAGGAATTCCATTTCTGTCAGGGTAAACAATGAAGTGATCTCCCTGACAACAGTGGGTGTCTTCATATGTCTTACAGGGAACGATTGGATGGTCACACTCTGTACATTTCTCACATCCCTCCTTCTCACGTGAATTTCTCGGACGTCTTCTGTAGTAACCAGGAATACAATGAATCAGAGCGTCCTGAGTGTCGTTACACGGGGAGATGAGAACCTCCAGTGAAGGATCCACTATCTCAGTACAGCTGAAACATTCCTTGTATCTGTGGTCATGGTAGGGCATGAATGTCCCCTCAGGACAAAGGAAACAAACCGGCCTGTCGTTATTAACAGGAAATTCATACGATCCCTTTTGGCAGTACTTGAGGGAGTAAACACAGTTTAGACACATTAGGACTATTGCTGGGAGAACTAACATGAGTAAGTAGTAGATTGCCATCTTCATTGAGTTAAACTATCCATTCTGTTCTTCTGAATCTTGAAAGCAACAGAAACAGTATTTCCAAATTTATCATCTAGGAGATTGTTTTCGATTGCAAATTGGAATTCATCGCAGGGTCATGCTATAGTCACTTTCACGGCACTGATCTATATATTTGCTTAGATGTATTGTCAGTTTGAAGTAGAATAAATCGTTACGTGATTAATGATGCGTCCGGGATATGTAGATTCCGACTAGGCCAGTATACACAGGTGTGACGGCGATGCCTGTAGAAGCAATGAGTACGAAATCACTTTCAATACACTATATAAATATTATCGTCCATTTTAAATGCACAGTGCCAAACCATGACATGATCTGAATGCTGTTCTCCTGAGTGAATGGCCTTTATAATCCTTCCTAGTTTAGCGGCAACTGGAAAATCAGTTCAAGTTCTGGTGCGCGCCTGTTATCAGTAATATAATTCTCTAGCAGTGGCGTAGCGTCACCGTGGCCAATAAATCATAGCATCATCTGTCTCGCCCACTCCCGTTAAACGAATATGAATTAAGCGGGTAGAAGATATACTTTTCTTTCAGCATTTCAAATTCAAACTATCTGAGATATTTCGATAACATTTATGCACTCTCTAGCTTAACACGGATCTTGTTAATCCAGTTAGATAACAGTTAATGCAAAAATGAAGTCCTCGGAGGAGCGAAAAGGCAGAATAACGAGTGCACTGTATCGATGGTGTCAGCATACTCCTTTATCTATCGCTACCGAGGGTGCTACTTTCGTTATCGATGGATATATATCCATCCCGGAAACAGAATTTCGCTGATTTCAGAAGAAAAGGGATAATTAGCCAGTCGTGTGTACATTCAGGGTATGGTAAAGTTAGAGGGTTAAATCTAACGATACAGATGACATTCAATAACTTTAAATAATTATAAGACACTAAATCGATTATTACCTTGTTAAAAATTCAGCATTGTCTTTTAATAGGTCTACAGTGTGCTAGGTCTAAAGTCAAAGAATCGCAATTTATTTCAACCTGTGGGAATATGTAATCGATGCCTGATATGTTATAGTTAATTTCAAGTAATGAAACGGATGTGTATGCCATGAACAATGTTTGTCGACTTTTCTGATGAAGTCCAGCCATGGGCTCAGTTTCACAAGTATGGTGAAGAGGATACTTCTAATAATTGTGCAGTGGCCTTTTTCTGAGCAATATTAAGCGCAAACAATGATGCATATTTTCTGAGACTACAGAATGGTGTGATTCCAATAAACATCTGATTGTCCTATACACGTATAAAATACTGCTGAGCCTGGTTTTTTTAAAATGTTGATTATTTTTTTCCTAAGAAATAATTGGATGGGGAGTGACGACGTAGTCGTGTATAGACGTCTAACTTATTCCAAATCAACGTCAAGGCAATGGGTTCCGGCGCAGAGGTCGCAGGTTTGATACCCAGTATAACATTTTCTTTCCTTCTTCCATTTTTTTCTCTACATTTGTCTTCTTGAGCACTTTTCCCTTTATCCTACTTTGTGTGGACATCAGTTCTGTTTGCGTCTGCTCACTCCCCATTTCGTTTACATAATTATAGTCTAGTAAGATATAGCCTACGCAGTATCTTATTATCAGACTCGAAAGCCTGACTCATGCACATGAAAGACAACTAGGGCAGCTTGGAATCCGCCTACGAAAATGGCCACACGACGCCACTGTTTCTTTTTGGAAATCGAGACTTCCTATACAAAACCTGTTTCTGCCGCACTGAGCCCTAATTATTTAGACTCTAATAAAATGACTTGATTATACTTCAGTGTTGTGAATACGATTAAGTTTAGCCATAATAATATTCAACAAACATGTACATCGCGAGATGGGATAGACAATAGGGAACGTATGTATTATATTGGGTGTCAAAAGATTGTGTAAAAGAGATGAGGGAGAAGGCGGCGGGGAGGGGGAGGTGGTTTGGGAAAAGAGTGGTAGTTGTGATGGGGGTGGGGGAGACGGAGATGTTAGTAAATAATGCGCAAAATATGTGGCTAAATGACGTGTTTCCTGAAAATGTTAGTATGTGTATCCGCTACAATTAATGTTTGATGTGCAAGCTTCTGAAGTTGGCACGGTACTTGAGCATTGGAGAAAAATGTCATAGATATATCAATCATTCCACTAAAGCCGTTGGAGCGCCACAGGAGTTAGAAGTGCTTTTAAAAACTGCAAAATGAGCTTATTAGATGCGCCATCCAAAGCGACCACCTTCTTTTCAAGAATTGCGCCGCGATGCGATATCATGCATTGCAAATGGTGCGAAATGCAATACTGTTGTGATCTAACCCTCTAACCCACACTGCGTCACTGCGTCANTGCAATAGTGTGGTGATCTAACCAACACAGCGCCAGTGTGAGGTCAGATTTTGTCTCCAGTAAGATTCTGTTCCCTTTCCCCTCATCTTATCTGTGTTAAGGTTGCTAAATGACATTGTACAAACACATAAAGCAACATTTTAGTCGTGTAGTATAACTGAAATTGCTGTTTTTCTTCCTGTCCCTTTACTGCTCTGTATATATAAATATGTCATGATTACTTGTCTGTCTGTCTGTCTGTCTGTCTGTCTGTCTGTCTGTCTGTCTATCTGTCTGTCTGTCTGTCTGCCTGTTTGCCTATCAGTCTATCTGTGTGTATGGTTTTTCTCCTAAAATATGTGTGCATGTGTGCATGCGTGCATGATGTGTGTGAGTGTATGTGTGGTGTGTGTGTGTGTGTGTGTGTGTGTGTGTGTGTGTGTGTGTGTGTGTGTGTGTGTGTGTGTGTGTGTGTGTTTGTGTGTGTGTGTGTGTGTTTGTCTCTCTGTCTGTTCGATTGTCTCTCTCTCTCTGTTTTTCTCTGTCTATACGGCTATCTGTTTGTTTTTCTTTCTTTATCTCTGTCTCTCTATTACTATGTCATCATGATGTATTTCTGTCTACCGTTATGTCTGTCTGTCTGTCTCTCTCTCTTTTTCTCTCTCTCTCTCTCCCTCTCTCTCTCTCTCTCTCTCNTCTCTCTCTCTCTCTCTCTCTCACGACCAGTTGCTTGTTCTGTCCTTGAATCTTTCGATCTCTTCTCTCTGTCTCTTAATTGGTTTAACAGCTCCTGTTACTGTCCTTCTGCACATCCCTCTGTCTTTATTGTTTGTCTGTTCCTATGTTTTTTATATTATTCTATATTTCTATACGTCTTGCAAATGTCTGTCTAATTATCTCTGTTTGAGTATACATATTTGTGCCTGGAACCTGTCTGTCTCTTAACATTATTCTGTTTCTCTGTTGGTCTGTCTGTCTGCATCTGTATGAGTCTCTGCATGCATACCTCTGCCTGTTTCTCCATGCTTGCTTGATTTCTATGTGTCTGTCTCTCTCACTCTCTCTCTCTCTCTCTCTCTCTCTCTCTCGCTCTCTCTCACTCTCTCTCCTCACTCCCCTCTCCCCCTCTCTCTATCTCATGCCCTCTCTCGTATGTCACTATTTGTGTCCTTGTCATACACTAACTCCTGCATTTAAAGATGTTGTCAAAGTACGTACATACAAGTGTATCATCTACGGTAACGTAGAAGAGGAAGAGGGGAGATGTTATCAAGCAGGAAAGGAGAGAGTCTTTCCAGAATGTGTCTTTCTTTACCAAACTTTCTTAGCCACATCAATTCCCAAAACACATTCCTTGCACATGATTTACATGTATGTCAAAGTTTTATAAAAATCCGTTCAAAATAAACCGCAATAGACGCCGTTCAGGATAATGTTTGAACTTGGCAAGATTCCAGTACGTTTTAAAGTGGTCGAGTGTAAGGACATTATACTACATTACCGGTGACTCTTATTAAAATTTTCTCCACCCCCACCCCCACCCTCCCCCAGGGCTGTTACTGCCTCTTTGGCTTCCCTACCCCCATCCTCTACCTCCTGCAAAGCCAGTACTTACATCCTCAACCCCTTCCCTTAGCTCTTATGTATATNCCTCATAGCCTCTCCTCCCCCAAACCTTCCAATGTTGGGGTGGTATGGAATTTTAATCACCCCACTCGCGCCACTGTGACATAGTTCATTTGAGGTCGTAAGATTACTTTTTTTTTAGGTCCTGAAAATGCACTATTCCCAGAGCTTTCCTCAGCAGCTATTTACAACACCAGTGGCAAAACCTGCTTTCTCTTACCCGCTTCACCCATGATAATACTGTAGCTTTGCATTGACGTATTGGCTTACAAGTTTAGAACAAGAACGTCTCAGTTGACTGATCCATTACATACAAGTGGTGTGATGTAGTCAGCTACGAAAATAAGAGTTCACAGAATTAAATGTTTCCAGTCTTCAGCCCTCTTTCCTCGTAAGCCATGTATGTCGTGAGAGCGGACTGCGTTTTCTAAAGAAGCATTCCTTACTCTATTTCCCCAGTGTTTACAAAGTTGCACAGTTCTGAATCGTCTGTAACAGGCCTTATTATATGCTACTCCGCAAAGGCTACGGCAAAAATGTTGAACTGACTGACGTCTTCAATGGCTTCTTCTGGGCTATCAGATTATATTATCACCTTGGTTTTTTTTTTCTTTATGGCTGCATCAAGCAGCCAGAAATAATGTTGACGAATTTATTAAATAGAAGGTTGCAGAGGGCACATAACTTTCAGTCCTTTTTCCAAAGAAAAGAAAAGAAGTGCTGATTAGATGACTGTTGGAATGGTCGCATTCTTGTGAAGCAAGAGTCACTGGTTCAGGGGTGTCAAAATTTGTCTTGGTTTTCAACAATACTGGTGCAGATATAGTATTATACTGGTGGCAGGATAGCAGGAGACCATGGTACAATCCAGAGCCCGCCTGATGAGCGATGTACACGGAAATGGACAAGAACACAAAAATCTTTTAAACACACACACACACACACACACACACACACACACACACACACACACACACACACACACACACATACACACACACATACACACACATACACACACACACACTAATGCACGCACATGCGCACCCACACAATTGCTTTTTTTTTTCTTAACGGATTTTTAAAAAATTAGCATGTAAACCCCATTACTCACCTGATCGGTATACATTGTAAATACTGTAGGGATTTTATATGCAATTGAGAAGTTTTGAAACGGACGCACATTTTAGAAATAGCTTTAACAGTAATAACCGACACATAAGTGACAATCCATCGCTGCCAAGGACACTACAGTTTACATCACTTTTTTCCTTCTTACCTTTTACTCGGGTGATATCGTGTATTGTGGATCCGTAGATGATGTAGATATGATTCTTTAAGAAAGAAATGGGGGAAAAAAAAAAGAAAGCTCTTAAACAGAGGTAACTCATACAGTTAAAAGCAGCGGAGCTGATCAGCAACACAAAATAGACTGCATATTAAAATCTAATCCGTTCAACGTTCATGCCACTCTGCATTCAACCGTATCCATACATAATGCACTGCCTTTTTTTTTTCGCATGTACGCGGTTTGTGTAGAAACACGACCTGTATCTCTCTGGTTTTTTTAGCATTCTGTCCTTTCATCTGTTTCCGTCTGTTGTGCCTCTTGGAGACATCCTCCTGGGTGGCTGCTCGGCGCTCGCCTGCCTACCAACCAACCTGACTTCCTTGTCTGTCTGTCTGTCTGTCTGTCTGTCTGTCTGTCTTACTGCCTGTCTGTCTATCTGTCTGTCTGTCTGTCTGTCTGTCTGTCTGTCTGCATGTATGTATGTATGTATGTATGTATGTATGTATGTATGTATGTATGTATGTATGTATGTATGTATGTATGTATGTCTGGCTGGCTGGCTGGCTGGCTGGCTGGCTGAAGGTGATTCTGTGTGTTTTTGACAATATGCCTTTCTCTGCTAATTTTTCTCGTCGGTCGCTCTATTTCTTTCTCTTTCTCTCTCTCTCTCTCTCTCTCTCTCTCTCGCTCTCTCTCTCTCTCTATTTCTCTCGCTTTCTGTCTGAATGTATGTCTAAAATATGTATTTCTGTCTGTCCATCTGTCCCCCTATTTATCTATCTCTCTCTCTCTCTCTCACTGTCAGTCCCTCTGTTTGTTCTTCAATCCCCTGCGGTCTTCCCGTTGTCTCTCAATCAGTTTATCAGCCTCTCGCACTGTCCCTTCACCTATCCCTCAATCTTTATTGTCAGTCTCTTTTCTCTCTGTGTTACAAAGTAGAAAAGGATTAAGGGTACTGAGAGGAAGAGGGGAGTGACAGATAAGGAGAGGGAGAGGGATGAAAGGCAAGATGAGGAAGGGCGATGAATGATGAGGAAACAGAGGAGATTGATCAATGAGGAAAGGGAGGTAGGATGAGGTGGAAGAGCAGGAGGAAAGAGAGAGGTCGATAAAATGTGAGGAGACGGGATGACAGATGAGGAGAGTGAAGAGGAAAACAACATGTTCGGAGACCGAAGATTGTGGAGAGAAAGAGAGACAGAACGAGACAGAGAGAGATAAAGGGTGAAGATAGGGAGGAGGACGGATGAGGAGAGGGAGAAAATTAATAGGATAGAAAGAGGATAGAGAAGAGGAAGGAAGGTGGTCAGAAAGAGGAGAAGAGTGAAGGATTGTAAGGAGAGGTCACATGATGAAGGTGAGAAGAGAAAGGGATAAGGAGATAAGGAGAATAGAGAGAAGAAGCAGGAAAGTGTAGAGGATCAGGCGTTACTTAAAGGCTAAGGAATGAGAACAGGGCGAATAATTTAGTTTGAGGGCATGAAGGAAGATGAAGAGTGAGACGCGGTAGTGTTTAGTGTTTTGTGTTTAATTTGTCGAAGTGCAATCGACAATTTTGAAGACAGCTTACCAAGCGTAAAGTCACAGAAGTAATGGACAGATATTTTTTCGTCTAGAAGTTCATATTTCAGTGTCGCAAGCTTTTTTGTTGTGCAAGCGTTGGAGCTTGACCTGATTATTCAGCGTCACCAGACACGGTCGTTGCTTTGAATTATTCCCCGAAATCTTTTGTATGTTGATCAAACACAGATGTTGCAAATAATTACCTGGTGATGTTTCTATG
>JAWQUT010001060.1:13861-17053 GCA_033807755.1 Ellobium chinense | reverse complement strand
CTGTCTGTCTGTCTGTCTGTCTGTCTGTCTGTCTGTCTGTCTGTCTGTCTGTCTGTCTGTCTGTCTGTCTGTCTGTCTGTCTGTCTGTCTGTCTCTCTGTCTGTCTCTCTGTCCGTCTGTCTGTCTGTCTGTCTGTCTGTCTGTCTCTCTCTCACACGCATTCCTCCACATATAGGTATGCCATCAGGAGAAGACACACTACAAATTTTGACAACTGGAGAGATAATCTCGACTAACGGTTACCGACAGGCCCTAATACATTGTGTATTTTTCTTACTGCAAAGAGTAGTGCTAACTCTCCCGTTCTTCCGTCATATGACAAAAAGGCACATTATGCAATACAATTTCTATTGCATGCATTATGTGTCATTTTGACACGAGGCGGCGTTGTTAGTCTCCTGCGCTGTTCTTCATGTTTAATTCTAGTCATCGCGACAATAAGAAGTCACAATGCTAGACTAGCTGTGGAGTGTGATCGTAAGTGAATTTAATCATAATTATCACATTATGTAATATAATTAATTACAGCAAATACAGTTACACTGGAGTTATACAATGGCCTACACACACACACACACACACACACACACACACACACACACACACGATAGCCGTTTGCCTTGTCTTTGGCTACGTATGTGCGGACAATATTTCGCAAAACTAGTGTTCGTTTTTAGCAAAATCGCAGCCCATAATTTTGCGCAACTCTAATGTAGAGACCAGCCTGGTGGCAATCGGTGACCTACTTCTTCGCTGAGGCATAACAGGGGACGCGTTTAACGGGCCATGGAGTTTATATGCACTAAGCCACCCTGGGGTAGCCTATGGCTTGAAATACATTGGGAAGCCCGGTTAACCTATATTGGGCCTGTTATTTCACAATCCAGTTTACTCGCCTGAATAAGATAAGATTGCACGGAACGGATCTAGGCGTTCGGAACGTAGATTCGGAAAGAACTATAGACGTGTATGCCTCGGTAAAAAAAAACCAACCAACGTATTATCTATATTCTTTGTACAGGTGGATTAACAAACATACGCCAACTTTGCTGTAGGTTTATCATATTTGGTGATAACTTGTATTAAGTCACGGCAGTTGTTTTCTTCATACAAGACAATAATAACAAACAAACACGAGGGTTGCCATAAGTTATATTTGCCAGTGTGTTAACTGGTGGTGAGGATTTCTGAAGTCAACGAATCGGTTTAGTAAACCAAAGATTGTGAAAATATCAAGGCAAGGACTATTTCTGTCGGAATTTAAGAAAAGATTTCATCTGTTTCCAAGATGACACATTATATCTTGCTGCTAGCTGTCGTGTGTGCAAGTGCAGCGTTTATATCATGTGAGTATTGTAAGCAAAGACCACCCTCTGGTTCGTTAAGTTTCCTTTACATCAGAATCGCTACTTACATCAGAAATACCCTTCCACAATCACCACGATCATTGCAAATACCATCAGCCACCACTACCACCACGACCACTACCACTGTTACTACCATCATCACATCCTTATCACCAGTATTATTACCGCTATCAACATCAACGCCACCAAACTACCAGTATCGCCACTACCACCAGCACAGCCTCAACTACCACTATCACCACACTACCATTACGACCACCACTACCATCACCACCTTTGTTATCATTACTATTACTATAACTTAAAAAATTATTTTTAAAAATACTCTCAAGACTTGCATGAGATATCTGATAAACGTTCCAACTTTTTGGACCTGTCCTTCAGGAAACATGAAATATTGAGAAGAGAAAGAAAGATCACATAAATACACATTATATCATGGCATAACACACAGGCAGACTATCATTACCATCACCACAACCACCACCCCTCCCACTTCCACCACCATCATCTTTCCGCCATACCACCACCACCAATATAACGTTTGTCACCACCACTACGACTGTCCTCACCATCACCATCATCAACATCAAATTCCATCAACACTATTACCATCACTGCCACCACCACACCAATTTGACAATAACCATTAATACCACCAGAATGTGACTATGACTGCCACCACCATCACTACCATCATTATCATTTCAGTTACCACGTTCATCTCACCATTACAACAACTAATGCCACCATCATCTCTCCTTCGGCTTCCAGCATAATTAATCAATACAGAAGTGGAACCAACGAATTAATTATGAATGATCCCTCTTTTCCGATACTGTGTAGGTGTCTTTATTATTAATGTCATGTAGCAGAAGGGAAGACGAATAGCGTGAAACATTCAAAAGCTTGCCCATTAAATATGGGATCTCTTAGTTGTAAGAGTTACAGTAAATTAAATGCACGTTGAAAACTATTAAAGATGCATTCAGTACCGATGCATTAATGTAATTCTTACGATGATGAAAGATCCCGTCGTCAGTGCGCAAGCTCTCAGTTATTTCACATGTCTTTAGATTGAAACGTTTGTCTTGAGTGCTTCTAACATATCCCACATCACAAGGTATACCTTCGCAAAGGTCTGTATCTCTCTATATAATCTATATAAGGACACGGTTTTGGTTCAGGTCAACTAGACCAGCGTTATCAGTGTTATCCTATCCTCCTCCCTCCAACCCCTACCCCCTCCACAGTTAAAAATGTATCTTATTGTGAGATTCTGTGGGCCTTTATGAGATTTTGACAGGCAGGCAGGCAGGCAGGCAGACAGACAAACAGACAGAAAGACAGACAGTTTTATGAGGGGAATAATTATACTCTTACTATGGGATTTGTTTAGGAGTCATCTCTCTCTCTCTCTCTCTCTCTCTCTCTCTCTCTCTCTCCTTAAACATGATTCTTGTCTTTCACCGCGGGGTCCTGGGTCAAGGGTGTACAGCCCATGCCTGAAGAGGGGAAGGGGTGGGGAGGTGTTGATGCTCTACCCAAAAATATGTTCTGACACATAAAGCAATACCACATGTTAAACATGACAACAGTAATTTCGAATGAAAAAGATCACATTTGCGACCATCTTGGAAAATACATCCGTAAATTTGGGCAGAATTTTCCTCTACTAGAGTGCTGACATTTTACACCAAGCGTTAGCTGAGTTTTGCGATTATGTTTACAAAGAAAGTTGTTTTTTGTTATATCTCTAAAAAAATACGCAAGTTTAAGGATAGCTCTGCTTCTCTGAACAAGGAAAGAAGGATAGCAAAATGAA
>JAWQUT010001060.1:3861-8861 GCA_033807755.1 Ellobium chinense | reverse complement strand
CTCTCGAATATTACACATACGACCATAATATGGAGAAGGTAATAACTGATGCCTTTTGGAGCGCATTCAGTAAAGCACACCTTGAATTTGGGTGTTGATTGGTCGACAAATCATTGAGTTATGTGGTTTAGTTGACAGTGGATGTGGAATTCCCTATAAGTTATCTCTTGTCAGTTTTAAAAGTGGTTGTCACATGATCGTTTGGATGAGATATAAATATGCTCACCATAATGGATCCTTATATCGTCATGTTTTCAGGCCCATTACAACTGTCATCAGGCCAACTGAACAACACAGTCGTTCACATCAGGGATGGTGAAGATATCAGCTTGGGATTCTCTGTCTGGGGCTACCCGGACCCGCAAAGTTTTGTTGTTCGGTACCGACTACATGGCAGCTTCGAATGGAACAGAGATTACAAGTTCCATAAATCATACGATGGTTATCGTAATGAAATTCCACCGAGGTATAACATCTCCCTGAAACGCCAGGATCCTTATATTTATCTAGACGCTGACTATTCTCTTGAAATCAGCAACGGAGAGGGGCCTGAGCCCTTACGGATTCATTTCACTTTTTCGCACGACGAGCATGGTAAGTTCTGTATTCTGAAGTTGGTTAACCTAAATATAGAAATACACACATAATAATAATATACAAGTGTAAGCCAGTGGAAAGGTAGAGAGAGTGCAAACGAGGCGGGGTGACTTCAGCACGTGCCCGAGAACTCCGGTTAGCGATCCGGTGCAGGCCTAACAAAGTGCAATTGGTGAGGCGAAAAATGGAGCTGACTCTCTTAAATATACAGTTTGGTAATGCTTCAAATGATATTCACAGAAAGGACGTTGCCCTCGCTGGGGCTATCGCTTTGAAAGTGTATAATATACTTACCACTCTTTTCTTTGTTTGTGTTCAGCACAGCAAGGGACGCTTCTCTATAAATTCCCAGACAGTGGTATAAACTGAAGAGTCCTTCGCCGTCCCACACAAGCAAAGGTTTTATAATGACAGCGCACAGTCAGAGTAACATGGGTAATCCTCGTTAGCATTTCTGTTTCAGGGACTGACTTTAGAAGTGGTTTAGATCTAAGTATTTATTGAGAGTCTCCGCCAAGGGGAATAGTCAGTGCTGCGGTCTTTACCAAAGCTGGAATGAAAGAAAAAAAATGATGGGGATTCCTATTCTCATTTATCAGTATATGAAATAAAGCACGAATCTGAATCATTACTACACTTGTTTTTCAGCTCTTGACATTTTTTAATGCTGGGAGCCACCTATGATGCCCATGAATATAGTGTGTCCACCAGTAACTCTATCCGTGTCAAGATACTGTTTATTATCTCCCTTCACAACAATAATGCGACCCAATAAATATAGTGCCATTGGTGACGTAGTTTACTAGACACATGAATGGAGTACGTCTTACTTGACATGAGATGCCTGTCTCGACGTCCCAGCTAACGGAGACAATTGCTTTGTTTGTTCTTCTATAAAATCGCTTGCTGAGAGGAGAGAGATGTGGCATACTTAATACAATAGTAGTGGTAGTTGTAGTGGTGATAGTGGAAATTGTAATCGCAGTAGTTGTAGTATGTTAATAGGAGCAGCAGTAGTAGTGGTGGTAGTAATAGTAGTAGTAAGGATAAGGATAAGGATAACTTTATTTGTCCACAGATGTTAAGTTGTCTTGCTACAGTGTGCTTACAAAACATAAATATCTGTGCAAATACACACACTCCCTCGCTATCACACATACAAGCAACCAGGAGCACACACATATGTAGTAATACACAAATACACATAACCACACGAAGACTGTTACACTGTTACAATCACTGCTCTTACGGCGAAGAGTCGCATTGCACTCGCATTGAATGTCGCTCAAAAGAATTACTATAGCCCGTTTCAAAATTATCCGCGGGAGTTTTTTTTGTTTTTTGTTTTGTTTTAAATATTTATTAAACGCTACCACCGAACTGATGGAAAGTTTGCATGATTATATATAACCACCAATTTGTCTTAATGGAAAACTATTTTCACGCGTGTTTTAAAGAAGACAATATAAAGCTTTTTGCTTCATAACTCTTTGTAAATATCGGTAATTTGTTAGAATTGCAACACGTAGATTGTTTACCGTAATGAGAGGTTACATTTTTTTTTTCTGGAAGGTATTTTCGTCTAACCTGTGCAACTGCTATGCTGCTTTCACAGCTTTCAATGAAACCGGTTAATCGCAAATCCTTGTTTGTTCTTTTAATTGCAGTCGTATTACCGCAGTCGCACTTGTCTAGTATAAATAGCGATCACACACAGGACTGAGCGCATGCGGCCGTTATAGGCAGATGACCGCCTTACACGGTGCATTTATAATAGTAATATAATCTGAGATTTCCGCAGACTGTCTCTTATGGCCAGGTGGGCGCTATAGACAGGTGGTCACAAGGTCAGGTTCGACTTTATTATGCTGTTGTGTGAGAGATACGGGTAAAAACAAAGTCACAAAGAAAATTGGAATGCAGAGATGGACAGATTTTAGAGAATGGCGGAGAAAAGAGAAAGAGGATGTGTACATTTTGGAATGTATGATTTATTGCTGTGTTAACTATTTAAATGTACCCCTCCCCCTCCATTCACTCAACTCTCTTTTTTCACCTCGTTCTCATACACAGGTCTCTCTCTCTCTCTCTTTCTCTCTTTCTCTCTCTCTCTCTCTCTCTCTCTCTCTCTCTCTCTCTCTCTCTCACGTCTGTTTCTTTTCTCTTCCGTCGCACACAGTAAAATTACGTAGTAACACATAATAGTAAATCGAAACAAACGCACTGTAAGGCAAAGATACGTTTATATAATCAATCTGTCTCAGTTTCATCTTCAGAGGAGGAACTTGAGCTTGAAGATGAATCGAGCTGCACAACTACTGGTCGTTTCGCAATCATTGATAATATTACTTTTACATGTGCTTCATGCATGAAAAAAACAACTCACACAACCCTCACTCATCCTTTTCTCATGCGCTCAAGGCGTTATAATATCATATTATAACAGTATATTGCAATTAAACGAATAAATGAGACTTGCCACTAAATGGAAGGGAATAAAAATTTCTTTCTGTTGACAATGAGTTTAAGTACTGTAAATACTCGGTGAGCTGTAATCAAAACCATTCTTCGGTAATTATGTGTCGTTATGAAGGGAAAATGGCTATTTCTGAGCCAAAAATCACAGAAAAATCAGTTTCAGTTAAGACAAATTGATATAGAGAGGCTTGCAAAGTGGCATTGATTTTTGTCAAGGCTTTACAGAGATAGTCACAAAAACGCACGGGGATAATTTCGAAACGAGCTATAGTGATAGTAATAGTAGTAGTGGTGGTGGTGGTGGTAGCAACAATTGTGGTATTAGTAGTAATAGTAATAGTAGTAGTAGTAGTAGAAGTAGTAGTAGTAGTATAACAGCAGTTGTTCTACAGCAATAGTAGTAGCAGAAGAGATCTAATAATGGCTGTAGTAATAGAACTGAACTTTAATAATCGGAGTGAAAATAGTGACATATTATATTGATTGTTACTACATCATAATATGTACTTGGTGTGAAGTGGTATATACAACAAAACCACGCGATAGTGAATGAGGTTACTGAACTGTGCTATAGTATCAATAAGTATGGAGGAGAAGGTCATTGCCCACGTTCAGCGCTATCAGAAAGAAGGAGAGAGAGAGAGAGAGAGAGAGAGAGAGAGAGAGAGAGAGAGAGAGAGAGAAACAGAGAAATGTCAGTCAGTAAATGTAAGCATCAGTTATGTACATGTTTTTTCCTCGTCTTTTAGTTGTTTTGTTTTTTTCTTCCCCATTCTTTCTGAGTGGTTTATTTGGTGATTGGCTTTGGCCATTAGCCTAAATAAACACATTGAAACTATTGTTAAGCAAAAAAATTAAATATATATATATATATATATTTATTTTTTTTACTCATCCAGAAACTTCGACGACACCATCTTATCGATCTAGATCTAGAAGTTCCAGTAGAGATGAATCCTGGATTTGGGGCGTGATTCTGGGTTCAGTAGGATTGTGCCTAACTGTTGCCGCTGTAATTTGCTTCAAATGTCGACGTCAAAGACGCCAACAGAGAAGAACTGGACAAGTAATCTCAGTCTCGGGTTCGCGCATGAACAACTCTGGCCAGACCGGTTCAAATGCTGGACCATTAGCTCCAACAATAAGTTCTTCTACAGCTGTCTATTACACGGACACCTCTGGTGGTCATGTCCGGTTTGATCCTCCTGCTTATGATGAGTTGTCTACAGGTCCTGACCAGGGACATGTTAGCTCTACAGAATCCACTCGGGACACACAACAGGTCGATGCCCCACCATCTTATGACACAGGTATGAATGTATGCGGGGTAACTAAAAACTAGTCAATCTCTTGAGATGCAAGGGTCAGTTTCTTAAGTCCACCACATCTATGTCTGATAGGATAATGAAATTTGTACATCAAAAAGCAGCATCTCTTTCATGGAGATTCCTCAGGTTTGACTGCGATAGTTGTTGTAATGATTAATTTTTACGCAATTAAGTGAAAGACACCAGAGCAGATTGTGCTAGCTGCGTTTTAAGAATAGATCCTAAAAATAGAACTTCTAAAACATGACTTTCAGCGACTTCCAGCGCGATTTAATCTAAGCGGGTTGTTATAAAACTTTGAGAGGCAGCTGAAGCACGTGAGCTCATGGGGACAGTGTATGTTTTAAATACTTTAGAAAATGTATATCTGGCTATGAAATTTTGAAATATGCACACATCCGTAAAAGGCCTTAAGCGTGAATAACCTGCATACATGTGGTCACGCTATCTGTCTATGTCGAGGAACGTGATTATACAGTATTATATACGCAATAATTAAGAGGTATATGAAGATTTCATCCAAACCGGCTTACATATTATTTCTCTCTCTCTCTCTCTCTCTCTCTCTCTCTCTCTCTCTCTCTCTCTCTCTCTCTC
>JAWQUT010001059.1:55878-69163 GCA_033807755.1 Ellobium chinense | reverse complement strand
GAGAGAGAGAGAGAGAGAGAGAGAGAGAGAGAGAGAGAGAGAGAGAGAGAGAGAGCGAGAGAGAGAGAGGGAGAGGGAGAGAAAGAGAGAGAGAGAGAGAGACGTTTCTGTCAATACTGTCATCAGTCACTGGGAATGCTCGATTTTTATACATTCAAGAGTGATGCACTAAGGTGCATTACCGGGCGTGGACAACACAGCCGACTGCCAGTGTCAAAACATGAGACATTGACAAAATCTAGAGTAAATTATACTAATGTTGTTTCTTTTTTTCTGAATAATAGTGCTATATAAATGAGAAACGATATTCTTATCAAGTTTTTTTGTTTGATGAACTGATCCTAGCCTCGGTAATGACCATAGCACTCATTGGTCGGCAGAGCCTCGCAGTGAGTGCTTCGGTCTATACCTCGACTGGGATCAGTTCATCAAATAAAACACTGACGAAAACTCCTCACCTGAATGCCTGCTGTCGAGAAATAAATAAAAAATGACTGAAAAGTAACGGTACCACAATGTATGACAAGAATGCTTCTCGCCAGGTTTAAAGAGTTATTGTGTGATCTGGCGCATAGGGATGAAGTTGTGTGCGAAGACACACGGGAGACTTTGTAACCTAAATTTCATTATTTAAGTTCTCCGAATATGGCCATCTTACTCAATGAAACGTTAGATAAAACCAAAATGTTATTAAATTAGAAGAAAATAAAACAGTCGCGGATGACTAATTAATGGGGACAAAACAAAAGAAGAGTAAAGGATTGATACTTTTTGGCAATATTCATAGTCCCGTAGAGCAAACTGCAGTTTGCTTAGATAAAGAATTTCAGGGTAGTTTGAATATCGAGAGCTGAGAGCAACAAGTTATTATCTCCACTTTGAAAACTTTTCAGAAATCGAGATTGAAAGATTTGAATTAACTCTGTTGTTTTTTGAGGTAACCATGCATTAGAAGTGCTTGATATTTAGTCAGCAGGTGAGGCACATGCTTACTAGGTCAATTATGGCATAACGTGGAGATATCCAATCGTTACTCTCAGAACTCGATATCTTTTGTGCAACTGATTAACGGATGATGAATAGTGAATTCATACCTTCATGTTTATATGCACTGCATGTTACTGCTCATTGTGATTTCAGGTCTTGCTCTTTCTCTTGTCTTAATCTGTAATATAAAGGAAAATTAAAATGACAATAAAATCATTAGATAGACAGTCAGCAGATGTGTGTGGGAAATATTTATAGGCTAAATCGCTGATTGTGTACAACTCTATTAATCCACTAATACATATGAAATTTACCTTTCTTCGTCCCTAGCCTATGCTAGGAATCCCAACGTGGTTTGTTAATTTTGATTTAAAGAAAAACAAGCTAATAATTATATTTATTTCATTGGATAACAGAGGGAAGTTATTATGCAACAAAACACACCTGCCTAAACACCAAGTTTGGGCAGTACTGAGATCTTATGAATGCAGTTCGTGAACTTAAGTTCAGTTCACCAAACATTTTCTGAGCTTAGTAGTTATTTTGGACGAACTTATCTGGAGCTGAATTGTAGCTATTTTGGATACTTAGTCTGATTTTTTAGTATCTAAATAAATTTAGAACCAAATGCACTGTCAAACTACGAGGAACTGATCATGTTAACGCGAAGTACAAGATATCATTATATTATGGTCATTTTTTTTATTCCTCTTCGAATGATATTGTCAACAGTCATGGAATGGAACACCACGTCTATGCTGAAGATACCCAGCTCTACATCCCACTGCAAAATGAAAATCAACCAAGAGAAATTTTAAGGGCACAAAAGACTATATTAGTATTGCTAAAACTGGGTGGGGGGGGGTCAACAAGCCAAAACTTAATGAGTCCAAAAATGATGTTATTCTGTTGGGTACAAGATAGCAAAGAAATGTTTGCAATTTAGAATACCTGGATGTTGGTGACTCTGGAGTTCACATGGAAAATGCCGAGGCAATGAGAAATCTAGGTGCTTAATTTAACTCTTATCTTTCAATCCAAACTTCTGTTACTAAACTTGTCAAGCTGCTCACTTCCACATAAGAAATATTGGCAATATTCTAAAAGTATTATAGATGAAAACACAGCATATATATTTGTCACCAGCAAACTTGACTGACTCGTTGCTAAATACATAAATGCACTCTAGATCGTCTTCAGATATTACAAAACAAAGCAACAAGCACGAGATCGCATCCTTCAGTAAACAATCTATCTATTCTTAAGTCACTTCATCGGTGGCCTGACAAAGACAAATTAGACTTCAAGATTTTATGTTTCATCATCCAAAATACCACTGTCGAGAAAGAAGATATTCTTAGTCCTTAGTATGAGTACCTAGGGTAAACAAGACTTTCAACCAGCCATTTCCTTAATGCCTAGTTATCTGAAGAACAAAGTCGAAGCTGTTATTTGTTAACAGCATGTTTACACTTGTCACAGTTTTCCTTCGCCACACATTGTTGTTCTACATTCGTAGAAGTCTGCAATGCAGTCACCTCTTAAAAGATAACAGAGAGGCACTGTTATCTTGGGGCATTTATACTTGATTATACTAGACCATTAAAAAAAATCTGCCTTTAGAGCACTTTAATCGTGAACTTTTAATCTGTAGCTCAGTTTGATAACTTTATAGGATAGCAATGAGAGGTTTTAAGACACCTTACCACTCTCCGAGCTAAACAACGAGAGAAGGATTTTTAACTTTACCCGAGTCCTGTTTATTCTCATAACATTACAGTTACATGTCCTTATTGCCTAACAGGTGTGCCGTAAACACTGATAAATGATATCAGTTACCTAGCTTAACAGCTACATGATTAACTTAAGAGAACATATAGGCTCGTACATTAAAAAAAAAAAAAAAGGCTCATCAAGATTTTAATAACATAAAGTACTATTCACGAACAGTAACTAGAATGAAAAGACTCCATGATCTCTGAAATTCAATAGTAAATCATCTTAGAATTTTTGAAAGGGCAAATCGCAAAGATTAACGTGGTAGGTTCTCTAAATTAGCAGTGGTAACAACAACGATCTGCTCCTTTCATTAATGTTCTTGATCTTGTTCTTAGATAATATGTCTCGGGTCTGTGTTCTCAAGTTGAAGTTGATATCTTTTCTGAGTTGAACTGCTGAGCTCGACTTGAATCATGCTGAGAACTGTCGCTGTCCAACTGAGTGATTACTGGAATTAAATAAACTTTTCTTGAAAACGTTCTATCTGTGAGGCTTGAAGCTTTGTTTTTTACATTCTATTTTAGACTGTACTATCATGCTCACTGTCTATTTTTTTATGCAGTTCTCCGTCTTCGGTGTTCGAAATGTTGCTCACCGGCATCAACTCGCTGGCTGTTACACTACTGGGGACAGCACAGGTCACTAAAGACTAACATTCAGTATACTGACAGTCAGCATTTGAACCCATGAAAGGTGATTGAAAAATGCGTTCCTGTTTTATAGTGATGTGATCAAATAATAGATGCTGAACATATCCAAATCGGTATTTTCTTAAGTTTGAGTTTGTTATGATGAAATGTAATATTAATACTTAATTTATATAGCGCAAAAGTTTATTTCTCTATGATAGTGTTCTAAGGTACTTAGTAATAGCAGGAGAACCAAAATACTTCACTGGCATGCGGCCTCGGGCGGGCGGACACACACACACACACACACACACACACACACACACACACACACACACACACACACACACACACACACACACACACACACATTCACACCCACACGTGTCCATATATTGTCACGTAAGGTCGAAACAGGTCAAATATTCCATCATGCAGCTGTAATTTTCACATTCCATATTCTGGTTTTCTCTCGCTATGAAAAAAGAGTTCAGCTCCTCTTTGTATACTAAAAACCCTGCATATCAGGGATCTCAGATATATATCTCAGAATGAAAAGGACGAACTGGAATAGGATTATTCAGACCCTTTTAGATGCACTCATCCAATTCAGCCATTACATTTATATGTTATTTCATTTGCTAGACGATCTGCACGATGCAGTATTCATGTATTGTCCGCTTTGACGTCTGTTTTATTCAGTATGGCAACAAGGAATTTAACGCAGCTCTTTTCATTTGTATGAGGAGATATGTTTTCTCAAGAAAAAGAGAAAAAGACTACATTTCTGAATGTTTTTGCCAAAAAATGTATTTGAATGCATTTTGTATGTATTTTTGAATGTATGTTGAATTCAATAATTCTGAATTGACAGGAAACTCTTCAGTCGGAGAGCAATTAAGTAGAGCTCCTTAGTAAACAGTTTTTTTACCCTTTGGCAGGGCCACACTTGGGTCTTGACAGTCTAGGATAATTCTGACATCAAAGTCAGCAAAGAAGATCTATTTTGCATGCATGTTACTGTGCATATGGAGTCAAGTTTAGAAAAAGAGGCGAGATATCTCCAACTTTCCAAAGGATGCTATCCTGAAGTCTAAAATTACCTTCTTAATTAAAATGTTTGATTTTTTTTTAATTCACGTTAGAGACCTAGGCACTATGAAGAACCCTTTTGATTTGGGTCAAATACAAATTGTACTTTTTTTTTTCAATCTTTGACCGTATTACAGAAGCTTAGAGTCTATTATTATGATCTATGCATTTGAGTTTACCAATATATTATCGTACGTATCTAATACAATTTGACCACTCCTGAATATTTTATAAAATATTCAAACATCACCTTCATACTGCTGTATATGATATGGCAATACGACTTTGTCAACGTTAGCTAATCTAATGATCTGAAATCCAGCAGTTAGTCTCACGATTTCAGCGCGTATATAGGTACGATGTATTACATCCAAAAACACTGTCTAAAAAAAAAATCGTCTATTTGGAAAAGTGTACAATAATCTGGAAAAAGAATAATTTATAATAGTTTACCGTCTATGTCAGCAGTGTCGTTTTTTCCTTCTCTCTTTCTTTTTGCGCAAGACCCTTTCCGTGAAAGATTTCCCGAGTTGTTGTTGTTGTTTTTTGTCGGGGACGAAAGGCAGGTTGTTTAGATGGTACTGCATTTGGACATTACAGAGCTTATGATGAGTGGAATAACTTATTTTACTGAGTTTAATTCTACGACCACTAACCTTCTCACTTGTTTCTTTCAGAAGATGCAAGAGGAAGGAGCTTTTAAAACCTCGGCTTTTAAATGAAAATATTGCATGCCTCAGTACCCAACTTAATAAAAAACCGGTTATGGCTGTTATTGCTGCACGAAAATCCGGACATGCAAGCTGCATTTTGTCGAAGGCGCTCGGGCTAAGGAAACATGTATGGGTGTTGAAAATTTATGAACAAATAATGTGAATTTTTTAGGCTGTAATCAGTCAGCGACCGGCGTCTCGTCTGTCACATGGACCAGACAGGTAGGCCTACTGCCGTAAGTGATCAAGTCAAACACTGAACATAATTTAGAGTCATCAAAAGGATGGTCGGACGCTGCAGATGAAGAAGCAATCGATGAAAGAATACAAAATGCGTGTTCGGTTGCCTGTTTATGTAAAAACATATTCAGCACAATATAGTCTTTAAAAGTGGTGAAGATACAGTCTAAACAAAGCGTAATCGGATAAGAAGTCATCACCCATTCACCTTGCCATTTCTCAAACCAGATCAAAGAGATTGAGAGAGAGACTAGGGTGGACAAGTAACATCACGCAAGGTTACACCAATGTGAGTAATAGTTGTGACACACCCCCGATATTCGGTGCTGATTTTCGGAATTAATGTGAAGTTGTGAACTGAACTGAAATTAATGTAGTTACAGTAATACAGATCAGATCAAGTTCAAATCAAATAGTCAAAATAAGTAAAGCTTAGATCAAGATCAGTTCATCTAAAATAGCTATTAAATTCAGATCAAAATGACGTGAACTGATTATAAGATCTCAGATCCATCCAGCCCTGATTTAGGTAAACGTATAAGACATTGTCAACATTGGAGACGTCTAAAGCCATGTGTCTATTCACAATAAAGTGAAAGAAATCCATACACACTGGGAATTGCACTTCCCTCACTTCCCGGTTCCTCTCATGACGTCATGTTTACGGCACTGGTTACAAATCTTTGATTTTAATATGACCAATTTTCTCTTCATTATTATGACACTAACATGAATAGAATTGGTTTAACAGTTTAGCAGTCATTGGCAAATTAATAACTGTACCCCCATATTAATGACTCGTATTTGCATTAGGCGTGACCATATTAAATTGTTTTTTACGGTAAGTTAACGAAAAGCACCGGGGTGATAAACAGCATATTTATACCATGTCCATTTTACATGAACAGGAAATCGTGGTTACCGGCTGTTTATCAAATTTACCAATACCCTCAAATCTACGCTTATTGTTTCCTGACTAAATTTAAAAGCAATTTATATGGCCAGGTGTAGTTACCTTACATGCATGTCCTTTAACAAAGCTTAAAGACATAATAAAATGCTGGTCATCTTCACTAATTTGTCATTCCAAAGAACTTGCATTTGGAAAGCAAAATTGTCTTTTATGTAATGCATGGTTCGATGATTGGCACTCTATTCGGTTTTGAGGTTCACGTCCAAATTAAGGGGGTATGATCATATTTGTGAGGCCAGATTATATATTATGACAAGTGAATTATGTATGAGTATATCAATGCTTATAATACTCCTATAGAAAGTTTTTGGGAAAGTATGAAAGCTTTAACTGCCATATAAAATTGCCAACGGCTTAACCTTGTGGCGCTTGTTTCAAAATAAACGTCCATTTAAGACATAAGTTTGGTAGAAAAACATCAAGATCAGTGAGCAAATACTTGCCGCTCGGCGTTCAGCCCCCTATCCTTGTAGGTAGACATTCTGTCTTTCATACTGCATCAAATCATATGGTTTAATACATTCTTATTGTTGCAGGATGGCAAAATCTGATTTCAATTATTTCTTACATTGATAACCCACATGTTTGTCTTTAAATGGCAATAAAAAGAAAACATAATTGATTTCAGCTTGACACCTTGGCTTTTTTGAAGCGTCTTGCGATGTAGAATCAGTTTTTTTGTCGAATGTCTTTCTTAACCTCGGATGAATACGGGAATCCTGCCAGTACCAGGACTCTATAAAAGTAATCTTCACAAAATGGGGATAGTTAATAAACCCTTATTCTTCACGAAGTAAACAGAAGTAGTAAACCATTACTCTTCATTAACTAAGTAGAAAAAAAATATACTAAATTTTTCATATAGTAAATAGAAGTAATAAACAGTAGGGTAAAGTTATGAGTTCTTACTCTTCACAAAGCAAATATAAACTTTAACTCTTCACAAAATAAGAACGGCAATAAACTTATCCCTCACAGAAAAGGTTAAAGAAGTAAGTGTTTACTTCTCATTATTCTTGACGAAGAATGTAGAAGTTATAAACCCTTAGTCTTCATAGCGTAGCCTAAGTAGAAAAATTACCTAATTCTTCACAAATTCTATAGTAGTTAAAAAAAACAACGGTTCACAAAGTAGTGAAAATAATAGATGTCATAAACCCGTCGTATTTACTCTTCACAGCAAATTCACGGTATTTAGATTTTGTTATTTCTTGGCGTTGTTCTGCACATTTTATCCAAAAAAAATTTTTGAGAAAAAAACCTAAACTGTAACATTGTCCATTTCCAAAGATAAGGTACTTTTCTATAGTGAAGTAAAAAAAAAAAAGTCTTCAGCATTTTTGTGCCCTCAGATTTCGTTCACTTTTGGATGAAAAAAGCCCACAGATTTCAATCTGTTTTAATGCCAAACAAAACAACGTACTCATTTTCAAAAATATTCTTTTTCAAAGACCCCTCATGGGCTGCCTCTTCCCGAAAGTGGAGGCTAGCAAAACAAGGTCTCTTCCACGAAACCATAGAGGGAACCGCAAGGCGGGCTGACTTAAAAATAGAACAGGCTGATCTAAAAATAAAGTGTATCTTTTTCCAGAGAAGCTGTCCGGAGGCCAACATCATGAACGGGAGAGAAGAGGGCCTGTCTCCGCTCATATTTTAATGTTGGCTATTAGATGTTGGAAATGTGAGGTCGCAAACAAAATCTCACAAAGATATATGCGCTTTATTGAGATATATTTGGTGTTTGGTTGCGGTCGCCCAAATGGGTAATTACACACTAGTCATCTTAAAAACACTCTCTAAATCTGGGACCACTGATTATTAACTCGCATTATTTGTACTCTAGAAAATTGACAATGATCTCTAATGGACCAGCTCGCTTTTTAACTGCTAGGCTGAAAACACACACTGCTAGAGCTGCTTGAATTTGGGTGACCAAAATTGGTCACCATAACTCCAAAGTTGGGTGCATTTCCGCTAAAAGNATATATATATCTTATATAAAAAAACTCGTGAAATTTTGCAACAGCCATATCTCGACTATTTATATTTTTTGCATCAACCGACTCAAAATGTTGCATACACCTTCCTTATAGTCTGAAGATGATTCTTTTGGTAATTTCTTCGCCTTAAACGGTCCGTAAGTATTATTTTGACAATTACGAAAATTTTCTTTCTCTCGTGAATACGGTCCCAGTTCGGTGTTTTTTAATGGACCATACGTCATTGGTTTTTGTGGTTCGCCCCTGAAATTTTACTTTCTCTCCCCGAAGTTGAAACCGAGCATTTATATCAGATGCTGGGTTGAGAAAATTAATGTTCGCAGCAGAGTCGATCGCCAGAGTGAAAATAAACATCGTTACAAAAAGGAGCAGACTCAATAGAATGAAAATGACTTTGGCCGTGTGAACCACCGGTGCAAATACTGGTGCTTTCCGATAGAGAGATGCAAATCCTAGACTTAGCTGTACCAACAGCCAAGAAGAAACGCTTCCTTCCATGCATGTCGTGGGTGTTAATTTCTCCACTGATTTCATCATGCGTAAGTAACAAACCGACCGTAACTGTTCTTTTTTAATGTAATGTTGCATATGTAGTTTGGTCGTTTGCATCGCACGATAACGCCGCAAACTTGCGGGTACTTTGACTAGCCCAAGAGAACATGCAGCTTGAAAGTCGGGATTTTCTCGCAGCAATAATAGCAATAACAGGTCTTCTGTTTAGTTTGGTACAGAGGCATGGAAGGCGTTCCATTGAAAACCAAGGTTTTAAACTCTCCTTCCTCTTGCTCCATCTTAAAGAAGCAGTGAGGAGGTTAGCGGTCTTAGAATTGAACGCAATAAATTAAGTTATTCTATTCATCATAAGCTCTGTAATGTCCAGATGTTTGCAGTACTATCTAGACAACCTGCCTGTCGCATTAAAAAACTCGGGAAAGCTTTCACGGAAAGGGTATTGCGCAAAAAGAAAGAGCGAAGGAAAAAAAACGGCACTGTTGGCATAGACGATATACTATTATATTCTTTTCTCCGATTATTAGCCACTTTTTCAAAGAAACGTTTTTTTAGGCAGTGTGTTTGGATGTAATACATTGAACCAATAGGCGCGCTGAATCCGTGAGACTAACTGTTGAATTTTTGACCATTAGATTAGCTAAGTTGACAGTGCTTGATATACAGCAGTATGAAGGTCATGTTTGAACATTTTATAAAATAATAAGGAGTAGTCAAATTGTATTAGATACGTATGATAATATATTGGTAAACTCAGATTCATAGATTATAATAACGGACTCTAAGCTCTGGTAATACGGTCAAAGCTTGAAAAAAAAAATACAATTTTTATTTGACCCAAATCAAAAGGGGTCTTCGTAGTGCCTCGGTCTCAGATATGAATTTTTTAAAAATCCAAACTCATTTTAACTAAGAAGGTTGTTTTTTTAAAAAAAAAAGGTTGGAGATTTCTCGCCTCTCCCTCTAAACTTGACTTTATTTGCACAGCAACATGCACGCAAAATAGATCTCCGACTGAAAGAGTTTTCGATCTATTCAGTATTATTGTCAACGCCCTCTATTCGAATGCATGCTTGGGCAAAACAAATTCAGGAATGTAGTCTTCTTCTTGAGGAAGCAAGGAAGCATGTTTCCTCAGTACAGATGAAAAAGGCTGCACTGAATTCCTTTTTGATCGTCTATCAATTGAAATTACATGTAAATGTTAATGGCTGCATCTAAAAGGGTCTGAATAATCCTATTCCGATTCGTCCTTTTCATTCTTACATCTGAGATCTCAGATTTGCAAGATTAGTAGTATACAGAGAGGAGCAAAACTCTCTTCTCACAGGGGGAGAGAATCAGAACATGGAAGGTGAAGATTACAGCTGCATGGAATATTTGACCTATTTCGACCGTGAAAAGAAAAACCTTTTTATTGCGATATCCGCTGCCCTCTTTGATTCTGTATGGCTGGCGTGCAGAATTGCTCACCCAAGCGCTAAGCACGATGTTTCTTTTTGTGTAAGTGGTGACGTCAGTAGAACATTATTATTAAATGGTGTATGTGAATGTTATTGAATGTTATTGCCAACTGACAATTAAAAAAGAAGAAATACATTCATAAAGAGCAAATGCATGGATAGGCAGCAAAGTGCAGGGCCGAAGGCATCAACAGCAGGTTTACAGTCCGTAAGATCTTGGGCTCAAAAAAGGTGCAGTGCCTCCTACAATCGAGAGAGAGAGAGAGAGAGAGAGAGAGAGAGAGAGAGAGAGTGAATGAATGAATGAATAGCAGTAGTTTTCTCTGAGAAATTGTGCTTTCAATTCATTCCGTAATCATAGTTGTTTTTTTTGGAAAAGGGGAAGGGGTAGTGGGGATTTAAATTACACATCGCGGGTAATCGGTTTGTTTTTTTTTGTTGTGAAAGCGGTCACAAATCTGGCCAAGAAAATGTAGCAAACAAGAAATTTGGCCTAAGATTCTCTATCTCACCATTAATATAAATATTCAGTGCAGTGTCCTCGAAAATAAGAGGGCCCGTAGTATCCTCGAAGTGCCGATAACAGCTGTCTTATTATCTACCGTGAATTCCCTAATAGATTTGCTTACAGAATCTTATCAGGCTTTCAGATTTTAATGAAAAACCATTTTCACATCAGATGAACTTTGTTTTAAGTGGCATAAGTCAGTTACCGCCTTGAAACAGATGTCCACTCATATCTCTCTCAATATTCCACTACCTTCGACGTCGTACCGATTACCGCCGTCCTACTGCCGGTGTAAAGGAATAGAATTACCCCCGGTATGAAGTTACCCCCCGGTAATTTGATACCGGTATAAGATTACCGGGGGGGTAATCTGAGACCGGTATCAAGCTACCCCCCCTGGTATGATATTACCCCCCTATAAAAAGTTGTTATTTGTGTTTATATAGTTACTTATTTTATACACCTTTTCTTTGCACGCACCCACATGTGCTACAAAGACAGGATTGACATATTTTTTTGCTTCTAAAATTGATAGAGTTGAGGATTATGTTATTGTTGGTTTGACTGACAGTTTGTTCTGATTATATATCACCTTTCTCTTCTCTATTTCTTCATCTAGCTGATATTCACTCCAAGCAGTTGTTGGAGTGAATATCAGCTATCTCTACCTTATTTCTTTGTAAAGATAGCTGATGTTCACTCGAAGCAGTCGATAGAGTAAGCCTAAAATTTCAACGAATTTTTTTTACCACTAGACTCCTTTTCGCAGTCCCTGTCACAATTATAATAATGGGTGTGTGTAGCTGGGAGTGGGGTGATGAAGGTGACATGTGCATTTCAGTTTTGTTAAATAATCAACGTGGCCGCATTTTATGTCCGCTTTTTTTTTTTCAGTTTTGGGTTGTGTGTATGAGCGCTTTTGTTCAATTGTATGATGTTGCCATCTTTAAATTGGTGTCTCGGGAAATGGGTGGGGTGTGGGGTTGATGAACTGGTGGTCCATTTGTGATGATGTGATGTTCAACTACGTGTTTGTTGACAGTAGAGTCAAAATGTGGGTTGATTAGGTCTGGGAATTGTTGAAGAAGATTAGAGTAAACATTATGTTGACAAAGAGAAAGTCCAGCTACGAAATGAGAAGGGGTGTCTGTGCTTTTCGGAAAAGTTGAAGAGTTGTCAAAGGACAAAAGATGTCGGTCCTTGAGGTGAATTATTCGCGAGTATTGTACTTTCGGCCCATTTGATGAGGATTGGAAGGGGGGGGGGGTCCATTTTGTTTTCTAAGCCGATTTCCGTCAGGACAGTTGGGGCACGATTGGCATTGCTACTTTTAATTTGGTATTACTTTACCTTTGATTTTCTTTGGAAAAAAAAAACGCTATTGTGGACACCTTGTTGCCAAATTGTACATATTTTACTAAAATTTCTCCCACTATTCCAGCGCTTGATAACTTGCATTCAACGTAAGACACAAAAGGATTCAAACTAATAATACTGAATATGTTAATATGAATATAACTAAAAGTAAAATTTTATCGAAAATATATTGCCCACTTTTCACAACATTACATGTATACAGAAAAGATCAAAGCAAATTACTGTGGTAAATGTTTAAAAAGAATATTGAATCAAAACTAAAACTTATTATCAAAAATTCAGCTTCAATATGTTTGTATTAACAGCTTGCACACATATCAAATGAAAAAACCCAAACATATTACTGTTTGAAAGGAATATGAATCAGCACTTAACCAGTTAACGTACTAAAAATCCAGCCTCAATTTACTTGTATGGACACCTTGCATACATCATATGAGCCGATAAAAGCATTTCACTGGAGTAAATGTTAAAGAGGAATGTGAATCAGCAACTAAACTTGTTAAAAATTGAGCCTCATTATACTTGTATTGACACCTCGCACACATATTATATGAAAAGAATCAGTCATATTACTGGTGTAAATGTTAAAAGGAATTTGAATCAGGAACAAATAGGCCTATAGCTTCAATGTACTTGCATTCACACTCTGCATACATCATCTGTTGTAAATATTTAAAGGAATATAAAACAGCAAAGATTAAAGATTAAAGCAAATAAAAAAACAAAACAAAACAAATGACGAGAGGGAGAAAGGGGATATAGCTGAATCAAATCCAAACAACGTCATCTATAGACTCGGTAGCACTTGAATAAAAGGGTACGATCATGATGATGTAAAAACAAAAGAAAGGGGAAAAAAAGGGANAGGGGGGGGGGGGTCTTGTATGATGGAAACGCTACCAAAACGTATACTTTTTAGTGACTCAAAAAATTATATATCTTGTTGCTGTTGATGTTGTTGGTGTTGCCAAGTGCTGTTGCTGTCTTGAATTTGTATTCAGGCAATAAATA
>JAWQUT010001059.1:41543-52822 GCA_033807755.1 Ellobium chinense | reverse complement strand
TAAATTAAGTTATTCTATTCATCATAAGCTCTGTAATGTCCAGATGTTTGCAGTACTATCTAGACAACCTGCCTCTCGCCAGAAAAAACTCGGGAAAGCTTTCACGGAAAGGGTATTGCGCAAAAAGAAAGAGAGAAGGAAAAAAACGGCACTGTTGGCATAGACGATACACAGTTATATTCTTTTCTCAGATTATTAGCCACTTTTTCAAAGAAACGTTTTTTTAGACAGTGTGTTTGGATGTAGTACATCGTACCTATAGGCGCGCTGAATCCGTGAGACTAACTGTTGAATTTTTGACCATTAGATTAGCTAACGTTGACAGTGCTTGATATACAGCAGTATGAAGGTCATGTTTGAACATTTTATAAAATAATAAGGAGTAGTCAAATTGTATTAGATACGTATGATAATATAATGGTAAACTCAGATTCATAGACTATAATAATGGACTCTAAGCTCTGGTAATACGGTCAAAGCTTGAAAAAAAAATTACAATTTTTATTTGACCCAAATCAAAAGGGTTCTTCGTAGTGCCCTGGTCTCAGACATGATTTTTTTTAAAAATCCAAACTCATTTTAACTAAGAAGGTATTTTTTTTTAAAGAAAGGTTGGAGATTTCTCGCCTCTCCCTCTAAACTTGACTCTATTTGCACAGTAACATGCACGCAAAATAGATCTCCGACTGAAAGAGTTTTCGATCTATTCAGAATTATTGTCAACGCCCTCTATTCGAATGCATGCTTGGGCAAAAAAAATTCAGTAAAGTAGTCTTTTTCTTGAGGAAGCAAGGAAGCATGTTTCCTCAGACAGATGAAAAAGGCTGCACTGAATTGCTTTTTGATCGTCTATCAATTGAAATTACATGTAAATGTTAATGGCTGAACTGAATGAGTGCATCTAAAAAGGTCTGAATAATCCTATTCCGATTCGTCCTTTTCATTCTTACATCTGAGATCTCAGATTTGCAAGATTAGTAGTATACAAAGAGGAGCAGAACTCTCTTCTCATAGCGGATGAGAATCAGAACATGGAAGCGCTAAGCACGACGTTTCTTTTTGTGTAAGTGGTGACGTCAGTAAAACATTATTATTAAATGGTATATGTTAATGTTATTGCATGTTATTGACAACTGACACATAAAAAAGAAGAAATACATTCATATTCATGAAGAGCAAATGCATGGATAGGCAGCAAAGTGCAGTGCCGAAGGCATCAACAACAGGTTTACAGTCCGTAAGATCTTGGGCTGAAAAAAAGGTGCAGGGCCTCCTACAATCGAGAGAGAGAGAGAGAGAGAGAGAGAGAGAGAGAGAATGAATAGCAGTAGTTTTCTCTGAGAAATTGTGCTTTCAATTCATTCCGTAATCATAGTATTAACATTTTTTTGGAAAAGGGCAGGGGGTAGCGGGGATTTAAATTACACATCGCGGGTAATCGGTTGGTTTGTTGTTGTTTTTTTGTGAGAGCGGTCACAAATCTAGCCAAGAAAATGTCGCAAACAAGAAATTTGGCCTAAGATTCTCTATCTCACCATTAGTATAAATATTCAGTGCAGGGTCCTCGAAAATAAGGGGCCCCGTAGTATCCTCGAAGTGCCGATAACAGCTGTCTAATTATCTACCGTGAATTCCCTATTAGATTTGCTTACAGAATCTTATCAGACTTTCAGATTTTAATGAAAAACCATTTTCACATCAGATGAACCTTGTTTTACGTGGCATAAGTCAGTTACCGCCTTGAAATAGATGTCCACTCATGTCTCTGTGAATATTCCACTACCTTCGACATCGTACTGATTACTGCCGTCCTACTGCCGGACCGATAATAATGCGCGGTGTTGCCACCGGTACACATTTTTCCCGTAAGGGGAAAATGACTTCACGAAAAGCCATTTTTCCTCACTTAAGAGGAAATCGCGCCTCGAAAATTATTGAAAAAAAAATTATGAAATTCTATGCGTAAAATGCAGGGCTTTATTTTTTTTCAATTTTAAACTTATATTTTTAAACAAAATTTTGGCCTCCCTAACGTGTGAAGGGAAATGGGGAAAAAATAGCGTCTCGTTTTTGGGGAAAAGCACAGACCAGAGTGGCAACATGGACATGCGGCCTGCTGCTTTAGCGATGTTAGAAAAAGGTATCATTCTTAATTTTTCCCTCTCAAAGAAAGTCATTTCCTTGAGAAATGTAACAAGACAGGTGTCATATAACTATACTGAAAGTCAGATCAAGCACTTTTTTTTTCAATTTACACAATATGTTTATAAATTATTGCATTTTACTTTTCACAAAAATAAAATGTCACTGTTGTTACATCGCCACTTTCAGTGGGCTAAAATGTCCAGTGTGGTCTTGGTAAATTGATCATGTAAACCTCTAAATCATTTCGTTTTCCTCCATTCTGAATTATTCTGATGGAAAAACAGATGAAACACCGTTTGCCATCGTAATCCAAAGAAAATCACTATACACTTTGAGAAAACTAGTTGCAAACGGATGACGGTGATTACTGGCACGAGCCGCTTACTGGCACTAGAGGATATAATTATGTTACTTTAGCTGTCAAGTTTCTATGACACTGGCATAATGCAGCACTGACTGACCAATTGGCTGCGTTTGACCACGGCATTTTGCAAGGGAAACACTACAGTTACTGTGGGAGAGAGAAAAGTGAGAAGAGTAAATCTGGCAGTGAGGAGCACATCTTATTGAAAGAAAGGAAGTAATTCCGAAGTGGGGAGAAAGAAAGAAAGAAAGAAAGAAAGAAAGAAAGAAAGAAAGAAAGAAAGAAAGAAAGAAAGAAATGATAGATTTCTAACACAGTCAGAGAGAGCGTGATTACTTGTTATGTTGGAACAATGTCCAGATTGCATCTCAAGTATTAGCTGTAAGATTATTATTATATATGTATTAAGAGGGTTTATTTCACTTTGTTTGAACTGAATCTGGCTTTTTTATAATTATGAATTTCCACTGTAGATCTGCCGGCTGTCGCCTGCTACTTAGTGCTCATCTTCATAGAGTAATTTTCTATTCTGATAAACTGAACCGAGCTTGATCTGATCTTACCAAAGTTCAAGGTGAACTGAGCTGATCTAAAAAATACACAATTTTCCTGGAACTGAGCTAAACTTGATCTAAGGGCATTTCTCCCTTATGAACTGATCTTGATCTGAATTGACTTTCTTGGTGAACTTACCCAACCCTGACCTAAATAATAGGAAATCAACAATTTGGTTCACGAATAATCTGTTGCTTATTCTTAGGTATGTGGTTACAATATGAATAGAGCTATTTGTGATCAAGAGACTGATGTACAGTATAAACATTAACGACCCTGCGCAGTAAAATAATATAATCCCAGATTCGAATGCTTTTGCAATTACATCAAACGGGTCTAAACGTTATTTTAAAAATGAATTACACTGTACTATACTGTCTCTGACAAACAAGTTAGAACATGCTGCTTGTGGTATAGTAAACCATTAGTATTACAAGGGCATAAGGAAGCGTGTTAGTGCTCAGTTACGAAGGATATTTTATGTATATCTATATTATCTTCTACACGAGTCTGCTCAATGTTTTCATGGCCGTGATGACCAACAATAATGCTACTGCCACACAACATTAGGCATTACTGAGGAGAGAGAAATGGAAGTCCTATCGAGGAAGGTTTGTCCCCTTTTATGAAGTGTCTTTTGACTTGTAAGTATCCCCGAAAAACACAAGTTCAAAAGGTGGTGGCACGACAAAGCAGAAGAAGACCTAATAATAATTTAAGAAATTATTAAGACCCTTCTTAAATGCTTAAGTGATATTTTTTAAAGAAGATACTGATGATAAAATCGTGCCCAAACAGACCAGAAAAAATTCTCTTAGAAACTGAAGTGGTCCATCATACAGACTAATAGGTGACCTTTATGCTGCACAACCCATACCATGGATCATCGCTTGAATGTCTGGATCTCTGAATGTGTGGATTTCTGAATGTGATCATAGACTTCTTATATCAGAGTAAAATTCGTTCAATGAAATTCATTTCCTTAAATAGGTAAAACTGTGACCAATTAAATCAAATGAATTTCCTTGTAACAGAGTTTATATATATGTTGTTTTTTTTACGTCACTTTAAAAGAAGTTATCAGGTAATCAATATACGAAAATCAGCATTGACGAAAAAGACTTAGGACAGTGATTTAATCAGCGGCAGCAGCAGGGGCAGCGGCGGCAGCAGCAGCAGCGGCGGCAGCAGCAGCAGCAGCAGCGGCAGCAGCAGCAGCAGCAGCAGCAGCAAAGCTCTGTAAATTGTTGACCACTATCTTTGAACATGTACCCATAATTCGGTATAATATATCTTACTGTTTATGTAAAATTTATTCCAGTTTCATGTTTGATAAACTATTTATTCCACTGTGCGACAAAATGGATTTATCATTTAGAAATATTAATTTTCAATATTACACAAGTCTTCTTGATCATAGTACGCCCTACGTACATTGTATATCATAAGTACAATATAACCTTGATATACTGTGTGCTGTGGTGTATGGAACAAAAAATACTTATTATTCAGGTATTTGTAATATCTTGGTCTATTTGAATATTGAAATGATGTAAAAATAATGAATCCGTGCGAGTTGACGCATACTTAATGACTTGATATACTTATTACATGATTATAAATATCGAGGTGCCACTGCGCAGCCCTAGACAAGACTCATTTGTTGATTCCCTACTGTAGATACCAGACATTTTCAGTGTTCTAGATGTTTATTCTACGGCTATGTATCTGTTCACGATAAGGTAAAAGAAATCCTTAGATTACGTGCACACTGACAATTTCACTCATGGTACTATGTTAATGTTTTATAACGGCCATGAAAACTTCTAGCAGACCAGTATAGAAGATAATACAGCCAAAGGTATACATAAAATAATCTTAGTAGCTGAGAACAAACACGCATCATTATATCCTTTGCAATACTTTGCGTTTTACTGCATTATATTATATGAGCCCGGTAGTCCCATGACTGGTCTACATACTGGTCACCTGAAAGCCGAAGTAACTGCTTTATATCTAATAACATATGTAGCCTTAAGACTGACTTTCAAACAGTCGCCATAATGCTGATTAAATCGTCAGTAGATTGATGATCATCTAAATGCTGATCAAGCTGTCCGAAAACATTGAGGAGACCACTTATTTTTGTATGTTTTTAACAAGTCTTGTCAAAAAAAAAATATGATCATAAAATATGAACCAACACACATTCACGTGCAGGTTTATTCTGTGCTTTTTTGCATTACTCTACAATCCTACAATATAGGTCCGGTAGGATCAGTGCTGATTTGCACACTGGTCACCTATTCAGCAACGTCATGTTGCGTTAAATACGATACTGTAAAAGTACCAGTGCACTCTAGCCGCAATAAAGTTGTCATTAAGCAGCGATGGCAACAACACTTGCGCAACGATGACACCAGTCAATCACATTACAGCGAGACACTTTTCCGGAAAGCGACAGGTGAGAAGTTCAGCACTCCTAGAAATGATTCCCATGAAACGAAATAAAGTTCTATTAGTTATGAGCTCTGCAATGTCCGAATATTTATGGTGCTTTTTAAACTGCCAACCTTTCGTCGCCGAAAGGTATGAAAAAAAAAAAACCAGGGGAAGTTGTGCACGGAAAAGACCTTGCGTACAATTACAAAGCAAAGGAAAAAACCTGTCAGAATAGCGGTAGGCAGATCTATCTCTAAGACTACTGGTCATGTTCGTTTGAAGTTTTTCTCTCTGTATTTCCTTTGGATGCAATATACTGCATAATTTATAAGGGAGCAATGATTCTCTGAGACACTATAATTATGGGTTTTCAGATTATCAGCAAGAAACCAGCCTTCGTTGGCAAAGTGATATTGTTAATGCTTATAAATGACTCATGGGTGAAACAGTGCGATGGTGACATTTCAACATTTCAGGAAACATTTAGGATTAAATAAATTGTGCACATTCATAGATTTCATAGACGATACACCCTGAGAGGAGTATCGCATTTCAATAGAAAGACATACAATATGCGACTATTAGAGACACGAACGCACTGTACCCACGGATGTAAGTTCTTTTAATGACTGTTTTATTATTCTGTATTCATACATTTGTCTTCTGTCTCTATACTATTACGTGGTCTGCCACACCCTACCTCTCGTTGATGGCAAGGCCATAACTAGCAACCCCGCAGCCTCAATAATGCGGGAGGGGGGAGCGTCAGGGGACCCCTCCCCTTCCGCCCCCTATCCCCCATCCCCCATCCCCCATCTTCTCCTCCCCCAAAGACGAGAGGAGAGAAATGGCATTAAGAGAGAAAAAAAAAAAGAAGAGGAACAAAGAAAAGAGGACTAACAGTGATAAAAGCAAGAGGGGGAGAGAGAGAAGAAGAAGATTCAAGATTCAAGATTGTTTATTTAGGCAAAAGCCAACCACATAACAATAAATTCAACAATTCAAAATGAATAAAAAAAGGAAGAAGGAAGAAAAAAAAAGTGCATAACTGACACATTTACTTTATGGCATCTCTCTCTCTCTCTCTCTCTCTCTCTCTCTCTCTCTCTCCCTCTCTCTTTCTCTCTCGCTCTTTATATATGTGTATATACACACACACACACAGACACATTCACACAGTCTTTCAGTCCCTCTCTCTCTAGTTCTCACTCTCTCTCACTCTCTCTCTCTCCCACACTCATTCATTCTCCCTCTCTAACCCCAACCGTCCGAAATGCATTTCCAAAAGATCCTACCAGTCTCACTGTCCATCGCATGTTCACACTCCCCCCTCCCCCCCTTCTTAATTAGACTCCATTGCCTTCCATTTCACCACAGTAGCAAGAGTGCCAGAAGAGAATTAAATCCCGACATTGCGCAAAACAATACATAGCCAGACAACCACACATCAAGAATATCAATGCATTCAATTGCTATTATTCCCACAATTATTTACACATGAACTTATGACATATGTATGCAATAATACACTAGCATATTAATAATAATCATTAGCCTACTTGTGAACTTCATACTCTTTTAGTATACAATGACATGCTTTGGCGATGTTCTGCAAATCATTATTTTCAGTTGAAGATAAAAGTCTTACAAATTCAAACATACTTGGCTTTCTGAAGGCCCACCTGGGTAAATATTTGCCTCTAATTTCTTCAAACCTTGGACATTCAAAAAAACAATGATATTCATCTTCGACAACACCACAGTTTACACATTTTCGGTCTTTCAATTCTAACTTGGGAATTCCCCATCTACCTCTCTCGACCATAAAATTATGAGAACCTAAGCGTATTTTAGTAAGTGCTTTTCGAAGAGCCTGCGACTCAATAGCTGACAAATAATATTCATACCCAAACTGAGTTTTTAGACTTCTGTATACTCTATTACTACTGATATCATTCACGTCAGAATTCCATGTCTGCATAGAAGCAATCCTGAATTCGTTGTTTAAACTGCCTTACAAACATCTTCTCATTCTCAATTTTTTGCATTTGCCAGACCAATCCAAATCCATTACTTTCCAAAAGATATTTAATCAGACTTACCCAGGTGACATTTTCACTCTCCACTTGGAGAGACAATAATTTATCATACACTTTCCTGATGTAAGTATTATTATTACTTTGTACCACTTTACACCAAAAGTTTATTATTTTAACCTTTCTACCCACCAGAAGTGGAAATACACCTCGCTCAGCGTAGACAAACACATTTGGGGTGGTAGAACGGACACCAAGAACCCATTTTAAGAAACTGAGGTGCATTTTTTCTAGAGGATCAGCTGCACAGTAGCCCCATATTTCTGCCCCATAATCCAGAATGGGTCTAACAATACTATTAAAAAGTTGTAGCTTCAAGTTTGGTGACAATTCAGGATTCCTACTCAGATATGACTTTAACACGAACATGTTCTTAAGACTCTGGTTTCTTAATTCTGCAATAGACTGGGAAAACGAACCGGAATTATTAAAGGTTAGACCAAGATATTTGAATGATTTCACAGTTTCAAGTTCTTGTCCATCATAATACCATTTGTCTTGGCGGTTAAGTCTCCCTCCCTTGCGGAATACTAAACATTTGGTTTTCTTCGTATTCACAGACAAACCCCACTTCTTACAGTATTTCGCCATATCATTTATTCCTTCCTGTAACCCAACCCTAGTATTTGAGAACACAACCATATCATCGGCGAACATCAATAATTTTATGATGAGATCACTAACATCGATTCCTATTTCATCATTTTTATCCATAGAGTTGTGAATATCATTTACATACATCGCAAAGAGGAAAGGCGAGACCGATTCCCCCTGTAAAAGACCCAAAGACGATGTAAATGTAGAAAAGCACTCACCATTATCTTCAAAAGCTGCGTTGTGCGAGTTAGAGATCCGGTTACTTTCCTTTGGCATCGGTTGCTCCTGAAGAAGGGGCGAGAGAGATTGCATTTCATGACAATGGGTTTAGCAACATACTGTCTTGAGTTATTTATTTATGTAACTTGAGAGGGCACGCTTATATAAATTTGGCTATCGAGGGCCAGGTGTGGAAGACAGAGGTGAAAGCAGATCTAAGGCTACATTGCTTGGAACTTCAGTTATGCTTTACAAAGAGTTGTTGCTTAAGTTTCTGCTGTTTATCTCAGTGGTTATTTCCACCATAGGTCCATCATTGGTTTACTGTGTCATACAGTGTTATACATCTCATCCATAATACGAACATATAGAATAGTACACAACAAGGCACAGTATTACAAATGAAATTCGTAAGAAAGTCACTGCAGCCTCCCCCCCCCCAACCCCCCTCCAAAATCCAGCGTGCAGTTCCTCCCAGCTGTAAAGGCAGGTATCTATTTAAAAATTGAGTCGAGTGGGAAAATGGAAGTGAAATGTTTCTCCCAAGAACACCACAACATAACCACCCGGCCCACGAGTCAAACACACAAGTCTCAGACTTGACAGCCGTCAGTTCCTGAATGCGACTCACAAATTACACGCTGCTTAGATGAAAGTATTATGATCATTTCTTAGAATGTTTGTAAGAAGTGCCTGATGTTGTTGTTTTGCTACTGGTAAAGGAGTGACACATGCGAATCAGAATGGGATGGAATGAATGAATGAATGAATGAATGAATGAATGAATGAATGAATGAATGAATGAATTTCATCCTCATCATCACTAAGTGTAGAATAGGGAACTGTTTTGGACCTTGGCGCATCGTGATTGTTATTTCGCAGTACTGTGAGAGGTTAGGACGCGTGTATTTAGTCTCTTAACACCACAGGGAATAAAAAGATACATGTTAGGACATTTGCAAAGCACATACACACACAGAAATGCATTAAACAGAAGAATTGTGCGTGGGGCTCTTCCCGTCGTGGTCGGCGCCTGGTCACAAACTCCGACTGACCTGCTCGGGGCCCCCTTTTTTTTTTGGCAACGGGCGGGGAAGGATGAGAAGCGGGACCGGGCGAGGGGGACCCGGGGAACGACTCGCTAGTAGGTGGGAAGGGATCTGAGCCCCCCCCCCCCACAGCCGTGGGTGGGGGCCTGCAGGGGGGGAAGACCCCACGCACAGGTATACACGAGAAGGGGGTCAATAGCTGCATCACAATATAACTAAGCTAAAACGGGACATGCACATCAGAACTCAGACATCTAACACGCTGAACCAACCCTTAGGAGAAGGACCTTAACATCTAATACTACTGCCATAGAAAAGACCCCCTCACAGTCTTTCGTTCTCTTTGTTAGGGTTAAATGACGGCAATGAGAACAAACTTGATATGGTCGTTTCCGATAGGGAAGCAGGGCATGGTGTCAACACTCCACCCCTGGGATCCAGCTGGGCCAGGGTTATAGATGTAGGAACCTTTCTAACACTAATGGGAGATTTATTTTCGTTTGGGACTAGGTGACCCCCATTTGTGTAGGCGGTGGGAGAGAGTGCCAATGTAACATCCTAGAATACGAACAGAATGTTAACTCCCTGAATGAAAGTAACAAACAACTAACCAACGCCGGCGCCAATCAGAAAGGAGTGGGACAAAAAAATGAATGAATGAATGAATGAATGAATGAATGAATGAATGAATGAATGAATGAATGTCTTTTCCAAAATGTTATGATTTTACAGGGAGAGAAAGTGAAGAGACACAGAAGGAAAAGAGTAACAATGAGAGCGACACAGAGTTAGGTGAAATGAACAGAGAATTAGGTATTGACAGGAGGTAAAAAAAGACGAAAAGAGAGAGGTGGAGAGAGAGAGAAAGATAAACAGAAAACAAAGAAGGAGCATTTTTCCGTATACACACAGAGAGACAAAAAACAAAATAAAACGAAACAAAATCTTGTGGACAGCATCCATACCAATAAAAATTATTCTACACATAAACTGATGTCATAAAACTCTTTTCTTACAATATCATATTACAAAAGCTTTTGAGTATTATAGTAATAAATGATCATGCTATGGCAGTTAGATGTAAAAAAAAAAAAAAAGAATTATATATCAACACCTTAGCAAGGGAATTGCCGCTGGAAGAATAAACTTAAACAATACAGGAGGATATGACTAATAACCCGTAGCAGAAAGAAAAAAAAAATCAAAACGGAGAACGATTGACCTACTTTTGCTTCTCTTTATTTGTAAAGATATTCCCTCTTCGCACTCCGTAACACCCCTGCCCCGACATTTGATTGCTGTAAACAAGATATAAAGCTAGGCCAGAAATTTTTCAACTTCCTTTTAAGGATTACTACATAAAAGCATGTGTGAAGGGGAGGGCGGTATTACTGGCCTTTATATGTCAATACCCTGCCTGTTCTGGCTGTGCCAGGCCTTTTCAAATGAGCATTAACGTTAACATGCCTCTGCACCTGAATATGTCTTTGGGTGTGTGCGGAGATAAGGAGAAGGAAAAAAGGCGATCAGTGACACAGTACAGTCTGGGTAAAGGCACCCCTTTAATCTTAGGACTCCGCATTTTATTTCAACCAATATTAACCAATAGGGGTTAAAATCACTCAACATCAGAGTCTCTCTTTGAAATTTGTTCGTATGACACATTTCGATAAACGTCGACATTTTTTTAAAGTGCATCGGGAAACCGCAACCTCCTATCGACAGATTCACGTTGCTTCCCAATGAACTAATCGTGAGAAGCGCGTCTCTCTCTCTCTCTCTCTCTCTCTCTCTCTCTCTCTCTCTCTCTCT
>JAWQUT010001059.1:23419-40992 GCA_033807755.1 Ellobium chinense | reverse complement strand
TCCAACACCTTGCCAAGTTTGGCATTAACATTCAACACTTGCCCAAACTGGTATCAAACTATCATGTTGCCTTAATTGGTGTTCAAATCTAACCCCTTTTACCAAACTGGTATTAAAATCCAACATCAATACTTTTGGACAGACCGATTTTGAAATCCAGCTTCCAAGATCAAAATTTTGAAAAGATGTAAATAAAATATAATCCCACACTTGTCAACATTTCAAAATTGTACATACATTCTGACTAGGCACTTACAAGAAAAAATTTACACAAATTTAGTGTGTAGAATGTAATAAAGAATGGGAATCCATTTTTTTTCTTCAAACAACATGACAAAGACAATTATTAGTAATAAAGCAACATTTATATAATCTTAATTTGGCGCTAGCAGATAACAGTGCTACAACACTCTATTCAATCTCAAAGCTATTTAATGGCTTAGTAAATTATGAGGGTGGGTCTAGAAGTCAATGACGTGAAATGAAGAAATAAAATTGAATTTCAAACTTTGAATATCCTACATACATGTATAATTTCTCCCCTATGTCGTCAAACCCGGCAGCAATGAATTTCTCTCAACTCTGACCTTCAAAACTCCGTGATTATACACACACCCTAATTTTGGAATTCATCTGCTGTTGTGCTTTTGCATTGACATTATCATCGCTGCCGAAATTATGTTGTTTGATATGCTTTTTTTCAGATGTATGTCTAGAAAAACGCTCTATGGGACCATGCAAGAGGAATAGTATTACGGTAGCTGGAATAAGATTTCAGTACTCAAACTCTCACGTTGTGAGGATGTTCTGTGGTTTGTGTGACGATGCTTTGCCCTGCGAAACAGGAATTTTTTTTCAACTTGCCTCAGTGCTCTATTTTTGGTCACCACTTTTTGTAATTTTACAAGAAGATGTACATTATTATTTTCTGTTAAATGGCTGGCCATGGGGCAGTTAAGCAGTCATTAAGACACCCCTAGCATCCTAGAAAGCAATAAGTATGACTTTAACAGCAAATGCAATCACTTTTGATTTGTCTGGGGTAGGCGAGACTCAAACCCCCCGCAACCCACTAGAAGGTAAAGAATTTGTTTTCCATTGATCTTTTTGAAGTAACTTATAACAGAAGATTACTTTCGTCTGCATATGTTCACGTGTAAGAATTCTTAGACCACACAGGGTGCATGATTCTGAAAATTGATGTTTCACTCAATTTTACCTTTATTACAATAATTTCTGCGTTCATTTTTCACTATATATCCACAACTCTCTTCACTTTCATAGCATTTTAAAGGGTTACTTCAGTAGAAGGTCTTCCATGTCTTGGAAGAATACAAATGTTTTAACGGTCAGGCTTGAATTGTCGACACCATTTTACGAGTGTTGTTAATGAAGGGCAAGCATCAAGGAATGCTGGTTTCATAACAGTATAAATTTGTTATTAATGGACTTTTTCCTTTGAAAAAAAAAAAAGGAATTTGATCTTAGAACGCTCACCAGACTTCAATCTTGAAAACAGCTTCCAGTGCAGAAATGACCTTTAAGAAGATCATGTGTATGATGGTTGTAAATGAAGGACACACAGGATAAGCAAGTCTCAGACTTGCAGACCAGCGTCGCTGGGAGAGAAGAACTGGTCCTGCTGTGGACACCAGCCTACTGCGGTATTTACGGAGATGAAAAGGCGGACGAAATGGCGAATGCAGGAGACAGTCTCTCTTCCGCCAATCCCATCCACCACAAAGTCTGAGAGAAGTTAAAACCCTCCTGAGGCAGTCCTTCAAAAAGGAATGAAGAATGAGAGATACACCAGTCTGGGTCTGACAGCATCACTGCCCATCGCAAGCGAAAAAATAGCACAAACCACCAGCTTCAGGCTGAAGAGAAGACAGTGATCTAGAGACCCCCTTGCATAGAAAGGTTTTAGAGAGACTGCCACTTATGTCTGCGGAGCTCATAGACACACATTCTTCAGGACTATCCAGCTGAGGTAAAAAAGAGGTTGGAGATCTGACTGAATGGAGCCCAGTGAACAGCAAACTATTTGAGACTCACGACTACCTCCTGACTTGCAAACCAGGCTGGTAATGAGCCTTCGGCACAGCATGATAAAATTTGTCGAACACCGAAGAAAAAGTAGATCTTGTTACGTAAATCTGTCTTACAGGAAAAAGCGCAAATATTTTTTTTCTGGACAATTTCTAGGCAGGATGTATAGCAGTCAAATGATGTCAATGTGACCCCAAAAGTATGGCAAGGCCATGAAAATCTTGTGACAAAAGGGACCCAAAGATCGCGGCTGTGATATGTTGAGGATCACGAAATGAATATATGACAAATGTCAGTAGGTCTGTTACCTGAAAAGCACACTCATGGAGGCCATGAAAAGGATACAGGATCAGTGAAAAGGGGATAAAACATGCTGTCATGCTTGGATACACAGTTTATATTAAATGTCTGGCTCATTTTCTGTTACTCGTACAAACCTCCTATAGGGAACGAGTATTAACAAATTGCAGGAGATCGCGAGTGTTTGCACTCTTGTGCCCGAAGGGACAAGTCCGCCTGAATTTTGTTTGCATCAATAGAGGGTTTTGAGATTTTGTAAAACGAATATCGTCTGTAAATGCATATTAGGCCATTAATCACAATCCCAGGACATTCCTCTTGCTGTGTTTAGCTTGTAGACATGTTCCTTTATGCTTTCATCTTTCTGTTCTTTATTTTGCATGTTGGCAACAGCATCTTGATTGTCAGTGTCTCTCTTCCGTGGTTTATACTAGAATGTAAGATCAGACTGAACAAACTGACATTCCTTATTGAATCATATCTACACAGCACGTGTATATTATTTTCGATGGTAATCTTTGATGCTAGTAGTACATTTTCAGTCTAGTCTATACACTATCTAATAGTAGATCTAAAGCGACTATGTCTTGCTTGCACAAGCTTTCACGTGTCAATATTTATTCATGATTCCATGCTCACTCATTTATTAAATAAAATAGCTTTATGTGCTTGACTAGACTTGGACAGGAATGTACCGTTAGCATACTCACTTTTCAAATTTCAAACAAGATGTAAGGTTGAGAAATCGCCAAGGAAGTCCGCATGTATTATATTCTTAAAATTCTGAGACTAACGTTTGTGCAAAAATCGCTAATCATGACAATAAAAACAATAATGAAGAGAGCACAACCCATTATTTGTCCCATCCAACTTTCCATCTTTTAAAAGGAAATTTATTTATAGTAGTCAGCACTTCATAGCTTATTCCCTATTACCGCAGTCATTTGATTTTACCTTCAAGAGGCATTTAATGAGATCTATAAATTTCAATGACCAAGAATCTTCTCCATCCACCACGTTGCTATTGCAGAAATCAACACACAATGTTGTATTCTAGACACTGTGCACACATACAACTAAATACTATAACAAATATATGCATATAATATCAAGTTAGAAGTACTAAATCTAACTTACTATGATCAAACCATAACGGGAAGGCTCAGGTTTAATTCACTAAATCACTCTTCCTCACAAATGTCTTTATGCTTAGGGTATAATTGCTTGCTCTTAACCACCGGTCATAATTTTTCATAAACATTGCATAAATAGATAGAACCGTTCACCTACAAGATAGAAAACGTAAAATATAGTTTTGATTATTTTCACTTCATACTGCATACTACACTTCCCAGGTGTCCCGTATTTTTTATCATGAATCGATAAATAGTTAAAACCTTTAACCAACAAGGTGAAAAACATAAACTATCTTTTTTACTTATTCACACTTCATAATCCATACCAAACTTTCCAGATGTCACCTATTATGCATCATGTATCGAAGTGGATGCAACACGGTAATAATTTGTGGGTAATCGCATCTAGGCCGAGTCTATGATGGTAGTGGACGAAATCCGAAAACAGGAATAACCTTGCCCAGAAAGTAATCATCACTTTTATATGAGCACAGAAAAGTGTTCGGAAAAGCAAATATTTGCAACTACTGAGGAAAAAATAAAAATTAAAAACCCACACACTATGAACGCTCTCTTTCGATATCCCTATGACATCAGGCTTGTGTTTGTTTGGTCTCTGCAAAAAACCGAAATAACAAGCCACACCGTTTCCTTAGCAAAGGAAGAATCAGTCTCTAGGCAAGCCAAGATGGCTGCGACTAAAGAGGAAGAGTCAGAAAATTATGCACTAACTTGCGAGTGTTGTTTGCCATACTTATATCTTTGTTCGCCATACTTATATCTTTGCCTCATTTATTAGCATACATACCACCGTTGATGCTTGTCTGATCCTCCTCCGATACAAAGAAAGCCATTAATGGATGCAGGAGACTAATTGGAAATGCCTCTTTGGGGCATTTGAAAAAATATTCTCCTCAGACTACATGAATGTTCCGAAAAGGCAAGGACTAGTCTGTAAGTCTGGAGCCACCACTGTGGTAAATTCTATACTGTTTTCAGTTGGGGTCCTTTGGAAAAATATTTCGCAATTTCAGTTTACATGAAAAGGGGGTCCAAAATTTGGCATTCTTTTGCAGACCAGCTGCTCGCAGAAACTGAATCCGCTTAGACCCTTGAAAAGAGCTGCCTGCCAAAAATCTTTATTTAACAAATTCATCGATGTATCTCACAACTTTTGCGGTGTAGTTTTATGTTCTACAATTATTTCTACACAATCTGTCCTTCCTTACTTTGCTATTATCGACTCGGATAATCGACATATTTTTAGCCAATTAGGCTCCTGCAACCTAATAAGACGCTCCACTAACAAACTTGCAGCTGTAGATGGCTGCCGCCATGCTGCCAAGCTTTCTCTTCCGGCGATCCGAGAAACATCTCATTTCTAACAAATCTCAAGTAAATGTGCACTCTTCCTCTCTGTGACTGGTGCCCACCAACCAAAAACCAACCCCTAATACTTCCATTGCCAAGGAAGGAGTGTGACTAACCCTTTCGTCAGATTGTAGGGACCAAACAATCGCAGTCCGGATCTTGAACGTGGCACACTAATTTCAAAGGATTAACTAATTCGGTTGCCATTTAAACAGTGATAAACACTAGCTATCATTGATTTTTTCACAACTTAAAAAAACAAAACACATCCGGTCGTTTAAACGCATAAAAGTTTAGGACGACAAAATGTTACTACATTACAAATCCAATACATACAGCGTCACCTGTTAAGCAAAATCAAGTTTACCGGCTTAAACACTAAAGGAACAAGACATTCCCGTTGCTTACGTCGTATTAGCCTCAGTCAATTTTGGTAATTGAATTTATTGGGTATGTTTATATAGATTGCTTTGCCATTAATACGCTCTACCTTTGAGAATGGAGAGTACGTTCTGATGACGCACCGAATGTATTCTCTATAAAACATCAAAAACCACCAAGACTGACCGTTTCTTTGTTTTTATATAAGTCTATTGCTTACGGTAGATCTACACTTATTTTTTTACAAATCAATGTCTTTAAAAGGATACATGAATTACATTAGCTCTCATTTCACAGTCAGTTTCTTTTTTGTTGTTGTTGTTTTGTTGTTTGTTTGTTTTTTTGGTTTTTTTTTAGGGTGGGGCGATTTTTTTTGTGTTTGGTGGGATGAGGCNGGGGGGGGGGGGGGGGGGGAACACTGTGTCTTTAAAACTTGCACATGCTGGCGTTTTAGTATGAAAGAAAAAATTATATATTTCATGAAAAATAAACAATCAAAGCAATCAAGAAAAGACGTTTTCTTACATTGTCTTTCATGGAAAATTTAGGGCAGAGAAAAAAACAAACCAACCGTTGCAAACACGATACAGAACAACTCGCAAATTAAACAAGAACAAAAGGGAACAATAAGAAACAAACTATAGAACAGCACAAGATTAGCTGATAGTGATGAAAAACTCAGTTCCAGTGCTAAAAGAAATTGTGAAAAAGCTTATTAAGACACTAAGCGACTAAATGCATGTTCAAACAACAAACAACACTGAATTACCTCAGGCCCTTACCAAACAATTTTGAAAAGCTGTTATTCGCCCAGTTATATTTTCATATATAAAGCCCAACAATTGGTATGTTTTAACAGTAAAATGGCTGAGCTTTTTTAATGTGTAGAGCAGTAAAATGCATTTCTGTAGAAAATGTTATGAGATGTCTAAATCTGGAAGTGGGCATGGCTCGGCACGAGGCGTTGGCTGAATAGAGCGTAGAATAGAGCGTTGGCGAAGACGAAAGCGAATTTAATAGTCTGAGTGCAGGGTTCGGGACAGATCAAGAAGCATAACTCCAGACAAATCAAATTTCCAAGCATCTCATCCCCCTTATTAATTTCTAAAGTACGTCTATTTTGAAACAATTCAGTGGAGCCATAGTGAGGGTGTTTTGAAATTTAAAAAAAAAACAACATTAATCTTTTTATATTTTTGATCGCACTATTGTAGCCTATTAACCACCAAGTGCAATTTCAGAGCCTGAGTCGGATAGCAAAACACTTTTTCCGCAATGTTGGATACCCATGACAAGCCTGAAATGAGATGCTGATCTGAGGTTATTGGCCACATATCCAGTCAGCTATTACGTTTGTCCCTTACAGGGCCATACCCAACTCGTCCCCTCCCCCCCCCCCCCCCCCCCCCCCCNCCCTCACCCATCGCAAGCCTATTGCTCGAGAGCTTCTCCTATAGCTCCCTTCTCCTATCACCCTATCAGCCACCTTCATGCATCACTTCTTAAAAACCGATAGATGAATCTGCTTAACCGTGTTTACAGTAAGATCATTCAATGCGTCATCAGAACGTAACTCTCCATTACCAAAGGTTGAGCCCATTAATGGCAAAGCAGTGTATCTAAATATACCCAATAAATTAAATTGTTTAATGTTTTAACGAGTTACAAAACAAAACTGAATTTTACCCTGCGGAGGATCNCGAGATCGGCAAAGGCGGGCATGTAATCTATGAGGGTTCAAAATTTTTCGAAAAAAAAGGAAGCAAAGATAGCTAATTAGGACCATTTCTGGCAAAAAGCAGGTAATACAAAAATTGTCTCTTCATTTGTCTATTGGTAATAGTTTTTAAAAAGGAAAAAAATAAGGATAAAAAACATTACAGGGCCTTTGAAATTAATCTATGGGGGTCTGGGGCTATGTCAAGAGCGAAACTGAAAACCGAAAGATGGCGAATAATCTAAGATAAAAATAGAATGTCCACAATATTGATCATCCTTTGTTTCCCTTCTTTTTTTTTTGCACAAGCCGTGAATGGCTTCCTAGAATTTTTCTTTTCCCATATTTTTGTCTGTTGGAGACAAAAGGCTGATAGTCTAGACGATACTATAAGCCCTCAATAAGTGCAGAGTTGGTGACGAAAAGTACGTTAATTTATTTTGTTTCGGGCCTACTAGAAATCAAATGTGTTTGTATTTTGAATGAGATGTATAACATTGTATGATATCTTAAACCAATTTTCCTACGGGGTAAATAAAAGTCAAATTTAATTTTTCTTTCTTGTTGTTTTTCATTTTAACCTTCTCACTGTTTGTTCTTGATACAACAAGAGAAAAGAGATCTTATTACTCTATTCTTTATTTTAAGAGTCTCGTTGCAATGTGTTTGACTGCTGTCACTGCACCTCAGTGCCAGCTTTATTGTGATATTTAACAATGACACTAATTCCACATGTTATGTGCAAAGTGAAATGACAGTGTTGATAAACAGGTAGCTATGCTTTTTCTTCCACTGGTTATTCCTTAAACTATATATTTATACGCATAAGCATTTTGCGAGATTACCACCTGAAGAAAAAAAAAAAGAAACCTATATCCCTACAAAAAGGGTATGCTATCTTAGTAGTATATAATTATATGGTATGTACTCACCACGTGCATTCCACAAAGAAATCACACCGCCTTATTTGGAAGTAACATGCACACACCTTTCACTGTCAGTCTTGTGTGTCGAGTTCTAGAAAAGTGTTCGATAGCGCTGGACGTAATCGAGTATAAGTAACCTACTGTATTACTGTCGAAAGTTGTATCAGTAATCGATTACCTAACTAGTAATCGTTAACTCGCTCAATTACTGTAATCTGGGCAGTGTTTGATTCCTTGCAAGGTGAACAGCACAGACACTCGTGGAGATCACTTCGACTAGGACCTTTTCTATGCCCGTTATGAGGTCGGTTTGTCTCAATAATGATATATGATTAAAATGTCGTGTCCTGTTGCCCAGATCATTGACATTCTCAGACAACTGTAGTGTTATGATCATAATCATTGTTAACCTTGATGTTCTCCGTTGCATAACATTACTTCAAACATGCATTATTTCTGTCGTTGCCTCCTAATCCTCGACGGAAACAAAGAAAATTTCGCAAAAACGATTTCACATGGAAATAGAAAAAAAGGAAGCAACACAGAGGAGGGCACAATCTTTCCTTCGCACCACTCTCGCCTTGCCCTCAAAATAATACAACAAAAAAAAAATCCAAAGTGTCCGAGGAGAGGGGTAGGGTGGCAATCCAGGAAAAAAAAATAACTAGAAGGGTTCACCACATTACTGACATATTCCTGTATTCCAATATTGATCTGTTGTATTCATACTAGAATAACACTTCACTAACTATTTTCCATGCAATGTATGTGTGTAACACTGCCTAGATCTTGCGAACCTTAAAGTAACAGGATATGAATTAACAGGAACACACTTGTTCAGTTAATACAAAAGGATCTACGAGTGAAATCATCCCTTACTATATCAGAATTTCCAAAAAGCTCATTTCGCCTGGGACTGGGTCATGCGAAAGAATATATGATGAACTTCGTCTCCAGTTGGAGACCGTAGTGGATTTATGTGAGCAACAAGCCATTCATCCACTTCCCCTCCATCGTTTCGTACGGGTGGGCTTTAAGACGGCGAAGTACTCCGATGAATTTTGTCGTTCTCACATGATACCATTACGAACATGCAGAAGACTTGCAGTGAGTGTTTTGGAAGAAGGAGGAGCATTCCTATTATAGTGTTTTTGCCACAGAGTCCGTGAGTTTGGATGGAGCCACTCTCTGTCATTTCATCTGCAAGGCATGGAGTTCCTCCTCTGTCGTTGCTGGAAAAGAACGATCGCTGTGAAGTACAGCACATGGGCGCTCTAGTATGCCTCAACTCCCAGAGCATATTATGATCTTGAATACTAGTGGATAGCAAAATGCCGTTGGTACCAATCGTCTGGCATTTCTGCTAGGGTATTGGCTCGGTATTGCGTGCGCCCAGCATTGCGAGGGGCTTGCTGACCTAATTTCAACTGCTGCTGCAAGCTCTGTCGCCTATTCAGATCACCTGCTGAGGAAAGTGTCCATGTTATCAAGGACTACCTTTGTCTATGACAAAATACAGCTGTTTAATGTGTGTTCACGATATTAGCACCCCTGCCTTGCAACTCGACAGATAAGGTCTTAACGTACACCATAACAGGGTTTGTTTTGGCAAGGCATATTACGAAGTCAAATTGGTTCAGCCAAGTCAGTACCCTGACGTCCATCAGTATCTCTCTGTCCCAGCTGCAGGCATCCTAATAACAGATGTCCCCGAGGCACTGCCCAACTTGGACATAAAGCTAGTAGCAAAACCAAAGGATTTATGCAATATGGCTCTACTCACCGAGTGCAGCAATTTATTTGAGCTTTGACTCAAACCAGTCATCACCACTCACCAACTGTTTTGTCAAACATTGATTGTCTTTTGGTAAATTGTGTAAGAACCTCGCAATTCCATCAGCTAAATCCATCATGCTTTGAACCATTCTGATGTTACAAGTCCTCACCTTACAATGATTCACCATATGAGCCGAACAGTGTTTTTAAAGTAAACCTATAGGTAAACAATTAGGATTCGGTTTGCTACTCCCTTCACAATATGCATCTCTAGATTTCATAATATACAAGCATTTCCACAACAGGATATAATGTAAAGCTACGGTACGAACAGCCGTAAAACTACTGATACGTGAAAGGGAAATGTATCCATAACAAATTAAGAGCACTTATTATAGAGATACTGGGGCGGAAGTGGGTGCACAAGATTCAAAGTATTTACTAAGCTCTAGACCTATAACAAACACCCGGTGACGATAGTGATAGGAGTGGGAAGCCGTGTCTAATGTCCTAGACAATTCCAAAGATCTCATAGAACAAGACTGGCCACTCTACGCAATCACTTTCGTAAAAATGCCCATGGCCTTATCTGGACGACGCATTCACTCTCCGTAGAAGCCAAAGAGTCTACGGTAAGCCAGCCAGATAATTTTTACTGGCCTACTCTCTGGCCAGTTGTAGAAATCTCAGACTTACAGCATTATTGTTATTTATAATATTGTTTTAATTTGAAAGACTATATATAAATTTACAAACCAGACCAAAACAAAACACTGTTACGGGTTGACTGCCCAAGTCAGTGCAGTCATAAGTAACTTACAAACGAAATATAGAACCACCCACTGGGATTTTTATGTTATCATTGCCATCAGTGTGATAAGGCATGGCTACACATAAAGAAGCCACGTCCCGTTCCCACCTGAACCCACCCCCACAAAATTATCTCTCTCTCTCTCTTTCTTTCTCTCTGTTCATAATAGGAACATAAATGCAGGCAGGCAGGCAGGCACATGAGGCACGCAGGCAGGCGGGCAGTCAAGCAGGCACAAGAAGGCAAGTTGGCAGGCATGTGTGTAGGCAGGCAGCGCAGGCAGGCAGGCAGGCAAGCAGGCAGGCAGGCAAGCAGGCAAGTTGGCAGGCATGTGTGTAGGCAGGCAGAGCAGGCAGGCAGGCAGGCAAGCAAGCAGAAAGACATTCAATCTTTTTCAGAACAGATGTCAGGAAAGCCAGGCGTTACAGATAATAACGGTTAAGATGCCTGGATATTATAGGCATGCTCATCTCTACACTTTAGTATAAGGCCTAGGCCTACATTGAGCTGTCTACATGCATAACTAGATCTGCTATTTTCATTAACAACACCTTCACAAAAATAGCAGCTAATACTCCTAAGTACCATGACAAAAATTCACAATAATAATGTGTTGTTAAACCCAGATGAGACCAGCCTAGTTTACACCTTTATCTAGTTTATCATCTGTCTTCGAATAGGACCGGCCAGGCTGACTAAACGTCATATTATATATACGTGACTGGTCCTGTGCGAAGAACGACGTTATCGTGTGCTTTCTCGTATCGGAGGCTTTGTTCTTCTGTGACAAATTAATGTTTTGTAATTCTGACACGCCTTCTATTCTTGTTACTTATGTACTTAGATAATTCACTATGCTTAAGGTTACAGAGGCCTAACCCGCATTCCCTCTTTGAGCCAATAAACTGTTTTCTCTACTGTCACTTACAAGTAATTCCACAATCTCTCAGTCATCTTTAATAGTTTGTAGAATTCAATGAGCTTATCAAAAATGGTGTTTAAAATATAAGTCTTTCACTTCGTTTTTGATCTACGAACTGACACCTTGAAAGGGTTAACAAACTAACTAGTTTCCTTAAGGCCAAATGATCCGCACAGAAGGCCACATCGAAACCAAGATAATTGACCCAAACTTCAGGTTTACTTTACAAAATTAGAAGAGAATGCAAACTAATTCGCAAGCAGGTCCACAAATCTAGGACCAACTCTCCATAATCTGTCCAGAAGACAATATTTTTTTACTGTTTTCCTAAGGCATATAATCAAACCCTATTTTCATCCAATTAGGAGTCTGTAACCTTAATAACCCCAGAGTACTCAACTGATTCACTAAGGCCTCCGATTTAATAACTAATCGCAGTATTAACAGCAGTTCAGAGGTCATTGACTTAGATGTAGGTCTCTAATGAAGATTTGAAAACAAAAGCAAAAAAAAAGAAACTGCGACTTTTATTTATCCCGTAGGGAAATTGATTTACAATGACATGCAATGTTATACATCCTGTTTATAATAATAGTAATAATAATAATAATGCAAACACATGGAACAATACACATCATATAATATGTAAATACATCTACATTTAACAATAATTCTAAGGTCACACTTTGAGCTGGAAACGAACGTTAATAAAGAAAAACTAATTTCTGATCTTTCTGGATATTTTTTTTTGTTGGGGAAAGGGGATGGGGACGAAGGAATAACAGATCAGGATAATTTGTTTTTGATTTGGAGCCTATATGCTGCTATAGTCAATATCCTGTGGTAGCCATGTTTACCTTTTCTCGCTATGGGGAGCTAGGTGTCCGTGATGAGGACACTTTGTAAAGCCGAATGTCCTGTCTAGTTACTTCAAAGTCTTTGATAATTCGCTACAAGTACTCGTATGCTACTCGATCACTAATGTCTGGGTCAGTAATCGAGATTACAAAGAAATCGAAGTATCTCCAGGCATAACCACCACTAGTAATGCTGGCGCGATACAATTTTTTGTTGTTGTTTGTAAGTGCAGCAGTAACGTCACGTCGCGTGACAAATAACTGGTAGGGGGCTGCAGGAATTGCTCCAGATATTTTTGACACTCCCTTGCTGTCTTGCAATTTGATATCTCTAACACAATGGTGCCCTCGACAGGTATGAATGTCAAAACTTTCATTGAAAGTTAAGTTTTGAAAGCGTTATTGTGGGTGTGTACTCCGGAGGGTGTAGCCAAACCGTCGTTAATTCTAAGGTGCAAACTTCACGACACAACGAAGCAGTAAATAGAGGGAAATAGTGAATGAATTGAGACAACGTTATGTCCCTAGGTATGCGGATTATAGCAAAGGCATTGGCGGATTCACAGAGGGTTCACATCTCGTAGCGGTAGGCATAATCCTTTCGTTTTGTTAATACATTGCGATAATCACAGGGCACTTGAAAAAAAACAACAACATTGGTAGTGTTCATTTAAGTTAACGAAATAAATACTTAATTAACAACGGAATGATCATGAATACAGCCATTGCAGTCCTAGACCGAAGTCTACGCCTGAATGACAATTCGATAGAGATGGTTGTTTAAAATAGTGGGACGTGTTCACTCCTTAAAGTGATCTAAAAATCGTCCCTTGTAGATTTTAGTGCATTACTGTAGTGCGCACTGCCCTATTCTATTTATGTGCATTTTACTTGTAAAATTGCGCACCAAAATTTCTTTGTTGTCGGCAGTGATTTTCAGAAAAAACGTATCTCAGTCTGCAGTTATTGCTTGGTTGTCCGATTTCACACATATAACTGAGATACATTAATGCGCATACTTACAGAGGCATTTTATATTTCTGAGGCTGATTCTCGTTATGTCACGTTGGAAGACAGCACTTTCTCTTGGTTCCATTTAACATTTCTTGGGGAATACGTATTAAAAACCCCCCTGTATGCATGTGTCTTTGACACATGCGTGAAATCTGGTTGTGAAGTGAGAACTGTAATTTGAGATAACGATTTCCTAAGATCATCATTCAGAACAGAAATAAAATGCACTGTTCAGCACTCGCATGCTAAATAAGGTGTATGTGCATCACAGAGGTGCACTAAAATCTGCAAGAGAAGAATAGTGGATCCCCTTAACCGACTTTAGACGTCTAGACAGAAGTGAACAGAGTGTAAATATTGTTATCGGGGTAACAGAGGGTTGTGTTTTTGTACACTAAACTGACCCTAAAGTTCCGGCAAATTTCGTAGGCAAATATTAGGGTGAAACTCTAGTGCTTGACATAAGGTTAGACGCTGGGACATGATTAGCGTTAAGGAAGAATAGCAAATTTGGGACACTTCCTAGACATTATTGTCATTTTCTATAGGAACTCTCTCATGCTTGCTTTCTCTTTTCTGATCCAAACTTAAACCAATCTCTATGCGGGGATATCCTTTGGTATTGCGCATGACGGAAGTCAAAGAGTCAGGTCAACACAGTGCCAGTGTCTATCAGAGTAACTATGTTTTAAGTTAAGATTCAGGTTCATGCATAATTTAAGAGCTTTATCCAGGGACTCTCCGAAGGGCCCACGCTGATGATTAGGAACAGGGATCGAACCCCAGAAGTCTGACAAATTTCAAGAAGCAGTTGCGTCCCCGAATTTACGAGCACTGATAGGAGGAACTTGTAATATACCATGTGCATATGCAACACTTGTATTGTTATTCTATACTCTTCAAATTTATGAATTTAGAAAGGCTGCTGAGCATAGTTACGCATAATTGCTAGGGTCATATCTCACATTTTGAAGTCACGCATCACGAGTAATAGCGGCGCGCGCAGGATGAAATGTCCGACATTCCTGTGGTGTTTTCTCAAACAATATCAAAAGGAAAAGAAAAATGGACGCGATTTAAATTTTATGAAACAATAATGTGAACTTGTTAGGATGTGAAGTAAATGGCTACTCCTGTCCCTTTGGGTGTTGTATATATATATACTTACGTTATTCTAGCCGGTGAGGGCAGTGCAGAATGTCATGAATTACATCTTGTGATCCATAACGGGCCAGTATCATTATCATCATTCTTGTCGTCCTGTCTGAATCCAGTCTGCATCCCTCTTGTCCTGTGGTTTCACTTCTGGACCTTCGGTATTTATAGTTGTAAGGGTCTGTGACTGTACATGATAGGGCCCTACTAATTGTCAAGGGGAGTTAAACTGTCTTAAAACAGTATTTCTTAGTGACATACCTGGCGTTATCAGGTGGCCAATGGTTGTTAACAGTGTAGTAGCTCTAGGCACCAGCGATCCACGTTCTTGTTCGTAACCCAGTGACAACTTTCTTATCACTTCCCTTTGTTAGTTTGATATTTGCCACTTCCCTAAACAGTAGAAGCGTCAAGGTTGCCAGGCGTGGCTCTATCGGAGCCAAACACCAGACGTCTGGCTTAAAAACATTTAGCTCCCAAACAACTGACTGGCTCATAGGTTCTGTTTTGACTCCAACGGACTTTGGGTCAAAATTTACTAATATCCTATGCAAGAAGTACTTACACTTCTATGCTGTCCCGTTGCATACTGTCTGTGGTCTGGGCTTATTCCTAATAAACTTGTTAAACTTGTTGAAACGGTTTGGTATTTCAAGTGACTGGGATTAAGTCATAACTGCCCGATGAACACGAATGAATGAACGATCTTTATTTCCATTTAACAATGATTTCTTACCATGTTGCTTTAATGTATTAGAGAGGTATATGATAATCCTAATATCCATATAATAATGTATCCAATTAGACAGTTTGTTGTAATGTTCTTGTCCATGTCAAATCTTGTCCCTAGAAGACCATTTGCATACATTTTTTGGGGGGCTCTTTTTTTTTGTAAGAGGTTTGGCTGAAATCGGAGAAAATCATCTGGCAACCCTGAGACGAGCGCATTAGTCAGTTCAGTCAATCAGTGCTCTTCATCCAGACACTCACGTGTAGTCTGGAAGTTTGACAGTTTGACCTACTGGCTCTCACAATCGCTCTTTACCATTGTGAGTATGGCAGGTGCAATCATTATTCTACCGCTGTGGAGTTGGATGCCACAGTAACTCCAAATCAGGGGCTTCAGTTGAGTTCAAACTTCATTTAAAAAGAAAAAAAAGAACGAGTTGGAATTTATCGTCGGATAAGAATCAGCCATTACTATTAGGCAACAAAATTCAGTATTAAGATAATGAACAGAGCCACTTCAGAACTTCCCGATTTTGTTACCCCTCACAGTGCTTCCCCGCGAACTCGTATTACGAAAGCTGTGTTCTTTCCAATACCCTATGCCATGTATAAGGCATATGCTTTTTCTGAAGTCCTGATTAGATAAGTCAGTTTGTCTAAAACAAATTTGAGAACAGTGTTTATGACACTGGAGAATCATGAAGATTTTATACGCGCTCTTGTAGAAGTGTGTCAACGTAGGTGGGATTGTGAATTGCATATAATTTTTATGTAATATAATAATATTGCCTGTCCCTGTTGTGATGGTTTGAGTTCGAATATTGATTGTTTTTTATTTTACTCTGCGTTATTTTGGAGGTGTATTTAAGAGAGAGGGACTTTCTAAACTGTTACAGATAGCCTCTTTTATCTTAATATGCAACCTTGGCATGTTTGAATTAACAGAAAAGTGTTACTTTTGAAGATTAATGGTTGTCGCGGAAACACCATTGTCGTGCATTTTTTATCTAGTCCGCCAAATTTCGCAAAAACAGACTGGAAATTTACATGCATGCCTTTCAATACAATGCATAATAAATAACCTCACTCATCGGATTTTGGGATATATGGATTAGTTTTATTTTTAGTAATTTTTTGTAACTGATGTGCAGCAAATGTGCAAACTAAACTAATATAATAGTAAAGTTAAAGAAATACAGGAAAAACAAAGAAAACATTCTGGATGGACCAGCATATGATGGGTGCGTGCACAGCGTTGAAGGTCTCAAATTGTACCCGACACTTGAATTAGATGACTTACACCTGACATGGCCCAAGAAAATGAGGATTTTATATATCAGCGGATTGGCAGGGCTGAATAAAATTGGTGATGTGGCCCAATAAGAGATGCCAGAAACCTTTTGGGAATAGATGAAAGTCGCAAGTATCAGATTAGGGTAGTAAGGAGGTTGCTTCAATAGTTCTCAGCCATACCCATCCAGAAGGTCCGCAGCTGCTCTTGCTCTACGGACTGGCGTGTTGTCATGATGAAAAATGACCCCAGCCTCAGGACTCCGGAGCGTGTCTTTTGAATTCCTGGTCTCAGTGTGTCCTTTACAAACATTTTGTAATGATCACAGCTGACTGGCTAATGTCATCAGATGTTCTTTTAAGTTGTCTTTCTAACAGCAGCCCTAATGAGCATTGGACGCTGCGCTGGAAGGTCGCCCAAAGTACTCTTGGTCGTTCATCGCAGATCTTTATGCAGATCTTCGGGCAACAAGACAGCTGGCGAAAGCTGCTGTTGAATCACGCAGCCATGATGTTCGAAGGCCATAAAATGGGGGTGATCATCCTCACCCATTTCCAAACAGCTTGTATTTTACATAGATCAGTGTGTTTTTGTGTAGGATTTGACCCTCACAAAGAAAACCAAAAAAAAAATTGATGGTGGCCGGGATAATATATCTTGTGTAACTTGTTCAGCCAGTTTTCTTGGACGAACTGTAAATGCGCTTCCGTTTAGATTGTTGTAAGCAAATTTAGTGGACAGATTAAACAAAATGTTAATGATGATCTACTATGTCATCAAATTTAGTGGCTGGAGGTAACATAGCTTTGGATTTATGATGGACAGAGGTATATTTGTTTATGAGGCAGACCTCGTACAGGTGAAAAAATCCTTTAAAGCCCTTATGAGGTTATGATGACATGTTCTAATATTAGACTGAAAAAACAAAAAAAAACGTTATTTGGACATTTGTCTCAAAATGCAAACAGAATCAGCTGTCCTGCGATGTGAGGAATACTCGGTCTTTGTTTTCAAAAAAAAGACAGACATACATACATACAGACAGACAGACAGACAGACAGACAGACAGACAGACAGACAGACAGACAGACAGACAGACAGACAGACAAACAGACAGACAGACAGACAGACAGACAGA
>JAWQUT010001059.1:10830-22967 GCA_033807755.1 Ellobium chinense | reverse complement strand
ACATACATACATACATATCTCAAGAACTTTATTGAGTACATGTTGGATTTACAAACCGAATCAATCCGGAATTGTATGTACACGTACTACTCGATATTGCCAGCTGGCTTAACTGTCAATCGTCTTTTCCAAACTCTGTACGAGCCTATAACTGCACTGATGCTGATGTATTTGCAACAGGCTGATGCCTCAGAGTTGGACAGCCCAAGCATCTTCAGTTCAGATTCAGCTCTCCTGTGCACAGTTCCTAGGGACCCTATGATAATAATGTACGTACATACATACATACATACATACATACATACATACATACATACATACATATACATACATACATACATACATACATACATACATACATACATACATACATACATATATATAGGTATCTGTAAGTGTGATAGATACTGTTCTGTATTAACCCTTCTGATGCTATGGTTGAACCAGTTCTCATTTTCTCTTCACTATGCTGGGTACTACGGCAGAATAATTATCATATTGGCATGCCAGCTTCGACCGTGGGATGCGGCGGTCGAATTTTGCGCCTAAGTGTCAGTTGATCGGCCAGCAGACAACATGTGCGACGGACTTGTGAGAGCAGTGATTGTGACATAGTAACAGTCTTCGTGTGTTTATGTGTGTTTGTGTGTGTGTTTGTGTATGTGTGTGTGTGTGTGTGTGTGTGTGTGCGTGTGTGTATGTGTGTGTGTATGTATTTAAGGATGTATTATTATATTTGTGTGTGTTCGTGGTTGCGCGCGTGTGTGTGTGTGTGTGTGTGTGTGTGTGTGTGTGTGTGTGTGTGTGTGTGATAGCGAGAGAGTGTGTGTGTTTGCACAGATATTAAAATGTATGTTTTGTAAGCACACTGTAACAAGACAAATTTCCCTCTGTGGACAAATAAAGTCCAAATAAAGTTATTATCCGTAACTGTGACCACGCGCCCAGGGAAGGCAGGACTCGAGTCATGTCGCGCTACTAGAGTAAATATGGTACTGCACAAAATATAAAATGTGTACTGTAAAGCTGTTAGATAGCGTGATATAAAATTGTTATAGTGGTTTGTAAGTTATTCATGTTCTGTCGAATACTTTTTCGTTCGACTTTGTATCACATTTTTAGTCTGGGTCTTTATCTCGGTACATTTTTCAGCTTATCGCTGGGCTGACACTCAGTATTTACCTTTTCACTGCACAAAGGGTCAAAATACCTTTTTATAGCCTCCAACGCTATTTATATGACTATCTATACCAGAGTTAAGCATAACTAAGATCACATGAGCGCAGTTCGTGGACTTAAATTCAGTTCACGTGAACTTGATCTGGGCTTACTAGCTATTTTGGACGAATTGATCTGAATCAGAGCTCTAACTGATCTGATCTTTAATTTCCTACCAAAAGTTTAGTTCAGTTACATCTACACAAAAAAAATCCCAGAAAAATTCATTTTTATGATCACCTCCGGATTTCCCAAAGAAACGACCTAAATTTTAGCATATATGTGTAATGTCTTTGGTTTCCTCGACCCTCAAGACATAGGTATATACACTAAATATATCATATTTGGTTGCCGAGATATTGGTGTCAACAGCATTTTTCTTAACAGTGCCACAAGTTTGGCCCCTACGAGACGCTTTCGCAGTGGCTCTGTATCTTATGACGAATGTACTGTTCTGTTCAGAATGTCTGCAAAATGCCATACCCTTATGACAAAGACTAATAAATATCACTGATGTTGAACTTTTTATAAAAAAAACAACATCTGTTTACCTCACTGAATGCTCTGGTACTGAAAAGTATCGGTTCAAGAGGTAGGATNCCAGGGAAGGCAGGACTCGAGTCATGTCGCGCTACTAGAGTAAATATGGTACTGCACAAAATATAAAATGTGTACTGTAAAGCTGTTAGATAGCGTGATATAAAATTGTTATAGTGGTTTGTAAGTTATTCATGTTCTGTCGAATACTTTTTCGTTCGACTTTGTATCACATTTTTAGTCTGGGTCTTTATCTCGGTACATTTTTCAGCTTATCGCGGGGCTGACACTCAGTATTTACCTTTTCACTGCACAAAGGGTCAAAATACCTTTTTATAGCCCCCAACGCTATTTATATGACTATCTATACCAGAGTTAAGCATAACTAAGATCACATGAGCGCAGTTCGTGGACTTAAATTCAGTTCACGTGAACTTGATCTGGGCTTACTAGCTATTTTGGACGAATTGATCTGAATCAGAGCTCTAACTGATCTGATCTTTAATTTCCTACCAAAAGTTTAGTTCAGTTACATCTACCTCGAAAATTAGGGCCGAATGCCAGTTTCAAAATATGATGTAACTGATCTGATGTGAAAACTACTGAATTTTCATGGAACTGGGCTAAAATTGATTTTAGGGTTGTTGTTTTTTTTTTTCCCTTAGTGAACTGAACTTGAACTGAACTGACTTTTTTTGATGCTCTTGCCCAACCGTGTTTGCTTACCCATACCATGTTTTCCCATACACATAAACGACTCGCTGCACATCAGCAGCTTACGCGATCTTGTTTAGCACTACCTTTTATATTTGCACTATTTACAGCCTAGGCGCATTGTGCAACCGTACAAAGGAATAAGTGTCTTAAAAGCACAAGTTTCGTACGCAGTTGGAGGATGTTAAAACATAACGTTTGAGATAATATGTCCACAATAAAAATATTCTCTGACGATCTTGGCGACCATTTTACCCCCATTTCTGAAAATTGATCTCGCCTCAATATCTTCGCAACTAACTGTGGTGAGATAAAAATGTTGGTGTCCATATGCACATTATTTTCAAATCAACATGTTCAATTAAGTAGTCACAAGTATAATAAATGCAGCAATTTTGATAATTTAATAATCGTGGAGTCGATGTGTTAATATACTGAGTAATTGTTATCTATTGTCATAGAAGCATGAAATTTTAAATTCTCATCCAGTAGGACTTTACATAACATAGATAGGAAACTCTCTTACTCAGAGAGCAAAGCAGCAGAAGATTTTTCGAGGAGGATACCCAAGTCTAATTGTGCTTTGGCCCTTTGACTTCCTTACACTTTAAAGGGGCTGGGCCAAACTTGGGTCATGACGTTATGACTCCCAAATGTCCTTCTGAGAAAAAAAAAATTCTCCTCAGGTGGGATTTGACACCGGCAGCCTTCATTTTATTAATTTGTTGCTTCACACCCTCTCTGCCAGCGTGATGCCAAAGTGAAAGTTGTATCTTGGGTATATTTATACTTATTGTACAACAATCCACTGTTCGCTGCATTTGGTCCATATCCAAGCTGAACACTTTTTCCGCAGGCTCTGCCAGATCCTTCAGGGTACGTGATTGCTCCGAGCCAACTTGAGAAAGTCAAGAATGAGGTGCTCACCAAACTCCTTGTCCCTATTTCCACAACCATTATTCTAGCAGTTATTCCTGCTATTCTTAGTTCGAGAACAAGATCACTGTACTTGGCAGTTTTGTATGCGTGCTGCTCGTCCAACCCGGACTCAAAGTGGCACTCTCAGTTCAATCAGTAACATCTGCTTCGTGGTTGATGAGTACACGACGATATCTGGTTGCATAGTAGATCTTCGGATTGCCTCAGAGCACGTCTGACAGCTCAACAAATCTACTGCCATTTCCCTATCGTCCTTGCTATCCAGTACTGTTGCCATTTCAGGGCTGGCGGATTTGAGGGCGGACTGGCTGCTGGTTGCCTGCCCTGCCCGCAGGAGGTACTCTGGGACAAGCCTGGCTATCTGTCACGTATTTGCTTCTTGTCTAGCCTTGTCGACTGCCTCGACTAATACCCGCAAGACTCTATTGTGATGCCATGTGTACCGTCCTTGTGCCAGTGCCACTTTGCGAACTGATGTCACATGCATCAAGGTTTGTTCTCCATTGTAAAGTGGGCAACTAGCAGCTGTGGTCTTTTCCCATTTCTTGAGGTTTGCGCCATTGGGTGAGAGGTTGCATACTGCCTCTAGCCAGCCAGTGAGTTGACATGGTCATTTGACTCGGGTAGCAAGACAGCTAGCGAAAGCTACCGTTGAATCACGCAGCAATGGTGTTCAAGAGTCATGTAATGTGGCAGATCATTTCAAATTTTTGTTGCCTATTGTCTTTTGTGAATTTTTGACTGTGCTCTGAGGCTTCTTTGCGGTGTTCTCGATGTCACAATTTTTAGCTATTGATTTAAATAGATAGATAGATAGATAGATAGATAGATAGATAGATAGATAGATAGATAGATAGATAGATAGATAGATAGGCAGACAGACAGACAGACAGACAGACAGACAGACAGACAGACGCAGGCAGGCAGGCAGGCAGGCAGGCAGGCAGGCAAGTAGATAAATGGGTAGGTAGAGCGAGCAACTGTTTGAACTCTTGTGACAACCAAGTGTCGCAGGACAACCATTCGGGTATCTACAATTTTGTTTTTGGGTTCAAAGCTTTAAATATTAGACATCTTTAGAATAATATGACAAGATTTAATAGACCAGATAGATGGAGTATATTTTTTTCCCAAAATTGTTGCGAAGAATTAAGCAACCGAATGTTAACCCAAACCAAAACGCATCTTACCGCCGGAAAGTTTAAATCTACGTTCGTTCTCCTTATAATCATGTGTATAGAAAGCAAACATTGCCGCGTCAATTTGAAAATGCAAACAAAAAAAAAATCCCAGAAAAATTCATTTTTATGATCACCTCCGGATTTCCCAAAGAAACGACCTAAATTTTAGCATATATGTGTAATGTCTTTGGTTTCCTCGACCCTCAAGACATAGGTATATACACTAAATATATCATATTTGGTTGCCGAGATATTGGTGTCAACAGCATTTTTCTTAACAGTGCCACAAGTTTGGCCCCTACGAGACGCTTTCGCAGTGGCTCTGTATCTTATGACGAATGTACTGTTCTGTTCAGAATGTCTGCAAAATGCCATACCCTTATGACAAAGACTAATAAATATCACTGATGTTGAACTTTTTATAAAAAAACAACTTCTGTTTACCTCACTGAATGCTCTGGTACTGAAAAGTATCGGTTCAAGAGGTAGGATTATAAACTCTCCAAGCTTAGTTGCGAAGATCTTGACGCAAAGAGCATTTTCAATAGCGACCCCTAGGGTGTTCTGTCGAGAATGACATACTTTAGACAAGCTTTTATGACAAAACAATAATTCTCTCACATAGCGCCTAGACTTTAGGTTGCAGGAACCTAACTGCCACAAAAAAAAAATTGCTCTAGCAGAGTCAATAATAGCAGCGGATAAAATCTGTGCTTTGGACAGATTGTGTAGAAATGATCGTATAGCATGAGCTCACACCGCAAAAGTGGTGAAATTCAGTTCTGAATTTTAAAAAAAAATGATGTTGCAGGTGATGCGCTGGCTACAGCGGATTTCCATTGTGCATTTCCTTTTCCATTTATAGCCTGCAAAAGAAGGCCAAATTTTTAATCCCTTTTCCTCCAAAATAAAACTGAAAAAATGTAATGAATGACCCCCCCCCTCCCCTTTGTAAACAGTATATTATTTGAGCACAGTGGCGGCACCAGATCTGTGGATTAGCCTTGACCATCTCGGAATATTCCTGTCTGAGGTTCGAAGAGAAAACTTTCTTAAATGCTCAAAGAGACTTTTATAATTTGGCTCCTACTGTAGCTTGAGCGGTCGCATAATTATTGATAAGAAGGTGTTACTCTAATAGGTCGATGCTTTCTGTATGCATCCGACTTTTGTTATTGGACCTATCCAGTATATCTTTGCCTGACTGATCTCTGTCAGATACTCAGCCATTGACCGATGTCAGATTAATCAGATGCAAATCTTTTATTCATTTCCATCAACGCTTCTAAATTATTCACCGACGTGCATTTAAAATTCGTCTAGATCTAGTTTTCCTTCCCGCACACCTTTGAGAAAGTTATTTTCAAGCCATTTTATTACCTAATTTTGCTTCGTACCCCTTTGAAAAAGTTTATTCAACTTGAGCCGTGCTCTATAGCAATAATTATTGTCAAGTGCATTGAACGATCTTGTATGCCTCTCTACAGAACATGTCTTTCAGACGTGCTTGTATTTGTCTCTAAGAAAGGTTTAAAAGTCGGTGATCCCTTTTCAGTGACAAGAGTGAACATTCAATTTCGTCTCACGGCGGCACCCTGACTTTATTCCATTAACAGCTTTACCACACACTTAACAATATATCTTCTACAAGTAGCAAACAAATTGTGAAGATCTGTCCCGTTTCACGGCGAGATGCACAACGGCTTTCTGAAAATGTTTAAGTGCCCTCTGAAATCTCTGAATGGTTTCATACAATAAATTCGTCCTCTTATTCTTACCCACTCTTGCGTATTGCAGTATTTTGGGCTCATTATACAGCAATTCAAAACGCAGTCGTTAAACTCAGAGAAAATCTGCTCTATTCATAACTTCCTCAGAGAGTTGAAATTTATCATGGTTGTGCTATATATTCGGACGTTTGCCACTGCGAAGTTTGAAAAATACCTGTTGATTATTGTCGAATTTTTAAAGTAATGGAGAGTTCACTATTGCCTCTGTTCCTTTCTAGCTACTATGGATGGATGGATGGATGGATGGATGATGCTGTTGTCTGTGTTGTTGAGACCAGAGGCACGACATGTCATCGAATTACAATTATTCTCGATTCCATGATATATCCGCCCAGCTAGCAATATCCCTCCATCCATCAATGATCCATTCCTCCATCCATCATCCAGGCATCATTCGTGGTCCCTCCATTTTTCAATCCATCATCTCTCCTTCCATCCATCACCCATCAACAAACATCTACTATTCCTTTATCGTCTATTCCTTTATCGTCCATCTTATATCCATCCACTCACTATCCATCCATTAGCTAAAAATCCATCACCCATAAAGTGGAGGAGGGGGGAGGGGAGGTCCATCTGTGGTCTAGTTAGACCGGAAGTCTAAATGTAATGAGAAGTTGAAGTCGAATCTCATACCGGCAAAGACATGCGAATAAATTTAGGTTGAAGACCAAGTGATACACACTAGTAAGGGCGTGTAGGTGTAGTCCGCCAAGGCGCCAACACGACCCGCAGCAGTACCAACCAATCACTTCCCTCTAGAATGGCAATTTTTTTTTTCTTGCTGTTGATGCCGAATTTTTTTTCTTGAACCTGTTGCTTTTGCAAGATAAATTGTTCGCTAATTCTACAAGATATACGAACAGCTTAATAGCATGTAGGGTTAAGCAGAATCAAAAACTGGGCTTGGCAACAAAGATATGGCCATAACACCTCTTCCGCAGTCTCTCTTCCGCAAAACTGGCCCCTTATGGTCTCCTAACCCGCGGTTTCATTTATCATCTCTTAAGGAAAATAAACGACAGAGATACAGGCTCTGTATTTGTTAAATGTTTTTAATGAATTAACAAACATGCAGTCGTATCATACCCAGGGGGGTGAATGCAGGAATGTTGACGAGGATACCGGGAGGGGGGTGGGGGCGGGGTAGCTAAATGCACGCCAACGCTCTACCTAACATGAGTGAGTATTCTAAATGGTCCGCTAAAATCAACTCAAGGGTAAAAATTCAGCACGAATAAATTCACATTTAGATAAAGTGATGAATTCATCTCTGTCTCATAGCGACGAAAATGTAGCAAGAGAATCTCTATTTCAGCACTTTAAAATCGTAAAATTTCACAGAAAAACAACAACACAAAACAACAATAACAACAAAAACACGACTGTCATGTAGTCTAAGGTAAAAAGGGAGGGTTAGAATCCGTCCCGATATCTTTCAATCTATAATGTTCGAAAAGCCCATTTTCAATGATATTGTCCAAAATTCACACATAAAATTTTAAAGTCAACGAAAAGATTGTCAAAAACAATTTAAAGAATCTTAAAATCCGATATCCAGGCGATGTTTCTTTGGTACACACGGCTGAGCAAAAGGGGCAGTCCTTTTATTTTGTGGGTGGTCCTGAAGATAAGAAGTATCAGTCTTTAGGCAAGCTGAGATAGCGAAGACTGATGCGGATAAGCTAGAAAATAATATACTGACTTGCGAGTAGTGTTCACCTCATGGGTCATTCCATGTAAAATGTTACCTGGGGACCAATGTTTCAAATGTAGCTTACTATAAATCAAACTGGTGCATCATTGTGTAGAATAGTTGGAATAGTTCAATGTATATGGAAGGAAGAGTTGACTCCTGTTGTGCAAAGTAGCCTTCTTTACTAGAATACTGTGTTACCATTGTGTCCCTTCAGTTACCAAATTTTTGTCCCATCAGTTACTCTGAAAGATGGCCCGAGTGTGCTAAATTATTGATGTTAGATAACATTACTTTATCCACGTGTTAAGATGCATTATCTGAATGTATAAAAATGTGTTTTTCTATTATCAGTGGTTGAATTTCAGAAATTTTGCTACTTTGGGTTACCGTGTAAAAACGAGGGTACTTTTCTGTCCCATCAGTTACCTACCCTATAATATGAGGTGTGATTATATGAGATCTAAGTTATCTCTTTAATCAAATATTAGTTTTATTGCTTTCTTCATTTATGTAAAGAAAACTAAATAAAGTGGATTATAAGTAAATCTGCAATTGTTTTTCGTTTGAAAAGTACTGTCTAAATGTCCCGTCAGTTACCATGGAATTACCCGTATTTGTATCTTTTTTCACATTCATTAGTATATGTTGATTCTTGCCACATCCTCCTCCGACACAAGGCCGTTGACGAAAAGTTCCACTAATAAATTTGAAACCGTTGGCGGCTGCCACCATATTGCCGAGCTCTCATTTCCGGTCTACACAAAATTACAATTGTTCCTAACAAATTTCACGCCACCACGGCAAGTTATTATTGAGAGCTTGGGCATTAACGGTGGGATCTCATACTGTCGCAATAATGACATTAGTGCATTGGTGCTGGATGCATCTCCAGTAGAGTTCAGCTCGTAGAGTCAAGATAATTCTTAAATCATCCAAAACAGTTACGCAATTAAACAACTGTTATGGATTTCTGAAAAACTGTAAAGCTTGTCTCTTGTCGTTTCCATGGCAACCGCATACCAGAACCATGCAGCTGGACCACATTAAAATAAAGTTAATGCAGGCGCTTGCGCTAGGGCGCTATTTGCGCTAGGCGTCATTTATTTGGTTCTCTTGTAGCCCGGCGCCGATCTTGGTGGATGAAAACAAAACAAGAAGTTTTCAACTTCGGTATGCACATGCGAGATCGGCACCAGGCTGAAGGAAAGCGAAATGAATGATCCCTAAGCTAGCAAAACCCTGTTGCAATGACCTGCCTTTACTCCAAGGATCACTGATCCTTATGCTTTTCGGGAACACTTTTCTCTGCGCAGGTCAAAATGCTACCCCGCAGGCGTGGCTATTCATCCCCTTGCTTTGGACTTTGTCAACTATAATCACTATCTCCTCGCACATGTGATTAGGTACTACTTGTTAATATCTTATAATAATGTGTTCATCTACATTGATCCATGACTCAAAACAAGAGGGTATCTGAAGAGGTTGGTAGTGAGGACTTACAAAAAAAAAATATAGAAATATATTACACTGTTTATTGTAAAAAATTCAGTCTATTTATGCAATCTTCCTGTAAAAGTTAATACTAAGAATAGAGAATTTGAGGAAAAATCAAAACAAAAAAAACAAACAACAACAACGGGATTTGCTATTATTTTTCGTTCAAAAATTAGTCAACTTCGGTAATGAAAAACAAAACACACACACACACACACACAAAGAAGATATTTGACTTAGGAAATCTGACTTGCATCCACAATACAAAGGAATCTATATTTGAAACCAAGTTTCAAGTGGGTTCATTTAGAAAAGCCAATTACAATTATATAATTTCCCATCAGTTCATAACGAATAAATGAAAAACAAAAACGTGTCCAAAGCTGTCATTTACATTTAGTAACTGACATCTCTGTCTCTTTCTCTTTCTTTATGTCTCTTTTTGTCTGTCTCATTCTCTCTGTCTCATTCTCACTAACTTTCTCTCTCCCTATTTCACACTCTCTTATTCTCTCTCTCACTCACTCACTCTCCCCATCTAATATTAATATTTTCAGTTAAACCATGACTGTAAGTGACTGTATTTCTGAAGTCACCTTGTAAGGTAATTTGCCATACCGAGGCCCCAATCTTAAAACTTATCTTTACGTTTCAATAGCCATGAAAAAGCTTCATGAAAGAGCTGCGTGGCAAAGCTGAACCGCTGCGTGTTGTCGGGTCACATGAATTTCGTCTTCTGTGCTTGTAAACTTCTTTATCATGGTGTTTGAATTCAACACTTTTTTTTTTGTCTCTTGCATGTAGTGTGTGAACTTTTCTCCTACTTAGTGTGTCTCCAGAGTCTGTGTAATCTTTTGAAGGGTAGAGAGGTCTTAATACTGGATTTGGTTTGGATCCTTTAAAAATCCCAGTAATGGGAACTGGTAATCTGAAAACCAGTCTTCCGGAATCTAATGGTGTTGGATTTTAAGGCCATCTTGGACAAAGTGCTGGTCTTTGATTGGTAACCCACTTTAAGAGGAATCTGCAACACACGGGTAACATAATAGTATATCGGGACTTGACTAGAACCAAATAGAAATAAATGGGCTCATAAATCAGATGATAGGACTGTAGGGGGAGTGGGAGTGGGGATTGCAAAGAAAAACAAACACGTGGACATGCACAGCATGGCGTTATCAAAAGAGGGCTGAAAAGACAGTGTCAGATCTATAGGAAAATCGCTCGGGATATCAGCTACTCCCACGACACGTTGGCAGTGAGACATCCTGTTTGGGTGTGTCAGACTAGAACAGGTATTCTCAAGACTCATACGTAATTTATTATCATTTTCTTTTTCTCGTTTAAACTAGCAGCTCTTCTTAAAAGGCATTCATTTACGTGCCAATATAGGCGTAACCACCATCTGTGATAGCAGAGAACTTGCTCAATAACGGTCGTTAGTTCGCGGGTTGCTAAATATGAATGAACGTTTGAAATTTCGCAGTTGTTAAAAACAGACCTTGCACATTTCCGTTCATGAAAAAAGTACGAATGTTGAATTAACCGGGTTGCCACTTCTAGTATTGTTTCACTAGAACTAGTGAAGTTTAGGTTTTGTTGTAATCAGGTGAAGGAAATCTAGTGAAAAGTTGCAAGCGCAGAAAAAGTCAGTTTGTCAATTTAAACTATTATTTTGGCATTATCTGGGGATGACGAAGGGTGGTCATTGACCAGATAACTGGCTGACTTTTCTGGCCTGATTTAATGGCATCGAAGACATGTGTCCCTATTAGGAGATACTGATTGGAAAATGATGACCAAACATTAGCATACTTGGCTAAGAGGAAAAACATTTGAGTAATTGATACTTTGTTGTAGAACTCGCCGATATCATAGGTATCATATCTGTAATATTGTAAGGCCCGGAAACTATTTCGTTTCTGTTTGTGATTGTGTGTTTGTTCGAGACCTGTAGTTCGGTGTGCTGTGTCTCTATAATCATGTGCCTGAAGAAGGCCAGAAAGCCGAAAACTTGGAAATGAAAGATCTGACACGTGTTTGTGAAGTTTCCTTTCATGTGGATATTATAGAGTAATACTATGGCCAATACGATACCTAAGAAAGTACTCGAGAACTTTGTAATGATATCTGTCCAGGACTAGGTTTAAGAACGGGCAGACTGCACCTACTTTGAGAGGAAGACGGGTTAGTAAAGTATACGGGTATGTTGCGTTCCGCTCTGTAGAATTCGACTTTTGAAGTGGCCGTTGCAAAGTGAGAAAAAAAAAACCCAACCGATTCGCATAAAACATTTTTATTTACGGTCCTGATCGTACTTATCCCACTATTTACTCTTTTTTGACTCTTTCTTTCTTCTGAGGCTGAAACTTGGCACTTGACGATCTATCAAATTACAGTAAACATCTTTGATCTGAACTTTAAGCTGTGATTTATGACACACTGTCTTGTTATTCTACCAGCCAGTCTTCATTTCGAAGTATGTAGCGGCATGAGAAACCATAACGGAAGATGCAAACAGCATAGTGAAGAAATAGGCAAATTTTAGGGTCGTAGGTGAACTTT